>BEHA01000035.1:444944-571030 GCA_002897215.1 Eschscholzia californica subsp. californica
AGGGCGCCTTTAATACATTCCATTTAAGCCTAAGAAAACCCTAAAACTCAAATCGTTTTCTTTCAGCCGACATGTTCTCTCTCTCTAGATTTCTACCAAGATTGAACACTAAAACCCTCAATTTCTTGACGAATCTTCACCTGTAATAAGATACAATTTATTTTTTAAGAAGAAATGAAAGGATTACTTGAAGATCTGAGAAAAAAGATGAAGATTAAAACAGAACAAATGAAGAACAAATGATGAACAAATGAAAGTAAGTATCATCCACTCCATCTTCAAAAACTGGGCGAAATTGTTTAAAATTTCGTTTGATTTCGAGCGAAATTTTACACGAAATCTATGTAAGTGTGTTTTTGTATACCTAAACTGAAAAACCGAAAAGTTTCGGTCATTTCGACCGAAACTTTTCGACATTTCATTCCTTGGTCTCTAGTCGACTTAACAACTATCATCTATGTAAGTAAATTCCTCAAAAATCAAAGGAGGGGGTATGACAAACTTGACATAATAGAACAAATATGAAAGCAAAACTAAGGCATTAGGACTATGAGAGAATTATACATTCAAGACAACCCAACCTCATCGTCAATGGATGGTAGAGCCAAAAAGTAGTCAATAAAACAAAATACATAACCAAAAAAATCTCAAGTTAGGGTATCAGAAGATTCACCAAAATGAAGGAACACATATCAATCAAAACCAAAACCAAAACTATAACCAATTCCGATCTTCATATAAGTCATACTAAACCAACCCAAAAAAAAAGATACAGCTTCATAATTTTCATATCACATAACCAAATAGAATGAAAATGAAATATTGGAAGAGAAACAAACAGAATCAAAACAATTGAGCGAACACCAATCAATCAATGAATCAGAAATAGAATTGGACCAATTTATTGTCTTTATAAACAATTAAAGCTGAATCACAATAAATTTCACATGATAAAGAAAAATGTTTGATTTCTAGGGTTTCCTCAACAATCAAAAGAACTATATACATAGAATCAATAGGAATTAAAAATACCTGTTTGCTAGACCATTAACAACTAACTCATTAACGACGTAGGAAAGAACTCTGTGCATGAAATTTCCTCCTGCCATGATCAAATTCTCCTTCAATAATCCCTTTGAGATGATTAAAATCTGGAACATTAAGAAACGAAATTGAATTTAAAAAAGTATTAAGGTATAGCTGAATACTTAGAACCCTAAAATTTCATCGATTACATCCTAATAGAAAACTTCGAGGACGAAAAAGTTTACCCTAATAACTTCAAAACAAGAAGCAAAATAAACCGATTTGTTATTTCGATAAACCCTAAAACAACAGACAGATTACCTCCGAGGAGAAGAAAACTACACCGACTCGTGAAATCTCTGTATCGACCATTATGGGTCCATTTTTTATACACGAAAAGACACGACGATATCCGTCCGTCCGTTCTTTGCTTGTTTTTCAAGTATTCTACGGGTGTGATTCTAGTTTCATTGGTAGTTTCATTTCTACCCGGACATAGGGTTGACATAAACTTCAAAATTTGGGTTATTAAGTTAATACTTGGTTGCTTAAAGTGGTTCAAAATGGTGGAGTTTCCAGGTTCGATTCTCACAGAAGGTGGAATTTATGGTTATTGAACTTGGATTGTTAAAGGTATAAATAAGGCCGCTACTATTTACAGAGCTATTTAGAAAGCTGACTATTTGTAGATACACTTTTTGCTATTTACAGAGAGTTTGACTTTATCACAACTTATTAGGTATTTAGAATTAAACTCCTATTTTACAGATAGGTCATTCCTTAATCTACAATCCTTAATCTCTTCCCTCCAAAAATTCTTAGTCATTCTTTCAACTTTTATCTTGACGTGTTAGGATTTCAAGGTTTCTTTAGGTAGTTTCAAAGAAATCTTGTTATAAATTTATCTTGAATCATATATACTCATGGAAGTAGATTTCTCTTTAGCTCTTTAGGTAGTTTTCAAAAAATCTTGTCATAGAAGAAGATGAGATTTTGTTGTCATATTTTTTGTTGATTTTGGCCGAAATATTTCGATTTAAATTCGGTGGTTGCTGTCGAAAATCCATATTTTTTTTGTTGCCATATTTTTCTCATAGTTTTTGTTGTTTTTCACTGAATTTTTTTTTTAAAAACGTCACCGAAAATGTTAATCGTTCTAAGCATTATTTCACCGAACATTTGGGTTGTGCATAAAAGTCAGGAAAACATATTGACCTAGAAATCTAAGTTCTTTTTTGGAATAATCACTACAAATTAGTTTATCCCACTTCTAAAGATATATCTTCACTTAAAATGTTGTTATATGAGCCTAATGAAGAGTTGTAGTTGGGTTCTTCTATATCAAACTCTTCCATTAATGAAGCTTCTTGACCACCAAGCTACTCCATTAATGTACCTTCCTCATTGTTAGCTTCTTCCATTACTAGTGTTTCTAGTAGACTGTTCATAGTCGTGGTGTTGATTGTTGGGATGGTGGAAGGTGTTGATGGTGGGGTTTAGGAATGGAGATATAATATTTTCTACTCTATAATCAATATATATTTTTTTCAGTTTGATCCTTATTAAAATTTGATCTTAGTCCCTATGTTCTCTGTAAATAGCAAAACCTTATTTACAAAGAAAGTGAAAATACTTTAACTTTTGGGCTCTCTAAATAGCCAAAGTAGCTCTGTAAATAGTTCTGGCCTATCAATAATGTAACAAGTATGTTGGGCTTTAGGCTCCTTTCATGTTGTTGAGCTTTAGGCCTCTTTCATTATAAGTTTAACTTAGCCAGTTATTAAAGGTATAAGTGATGAAAGTGGATTTTATGGTTTATTGGACTTGGGTTATTGAGTCCTAAATAATGTTGTTGGCTTGAGGCTATAGTTTAGTTGGGTTACATACCCGTTCTTGTAAGAGTTTGAATTAGGCGGTTATCGTGCTTATCACATCTTTGATGTATGAATGTCATTTAACGACTCTTCTTATTTCTGCTATTTCTTCACAATTTCACTCTTCTTTGATTGTTTCGATGACAATGTCAGTAACCACTATTTCAATGTTTTGTTATAGTCCTACAACGACCCCAAGAGCAAAATCTTAAGTCAAGAGCATGGAAACAATATCACCAAGAATGATGTCCATACTCTTTTTTTTTTTTGAAGTAGATGTCCATACTCCATAGGCTTATTTTTGTGTTTTATGATGTAATTCTATATAGCCAGCATGCGTCCGGTGAAGGTTACACTCCGAATAGGAAAATGACACATGACACTCCTCTGTACACACACTCATACACTCGCTTGGTCAAATGGCTAATAAGACAAGTATTTTAGTCTTTTTTACACTGAGGTAAGATAATCCATCAATGAGAAGGTTAAAATGTGAGAACCATTTGATAATAAAACGACTCTAACACAAAAGGACTCTGTATTTAATACTATATTAGCCAAAAGAAGCTAAATATAGTTCGCAGTCACAATTTTTAATATGATCTGTTTACCGAACTACTACTCGACTCCAAAAAAGATCTAGTTCAGCACAAAATAAATGACGATCCAAGAGTAAACTGACATAAAAAAAGAGTAATGTTTTTTGTTACCCAAAGCCTACATTTCTGACCTAGAAGTTTCTGTTCACCACATTCTGATAATCAGCATTTGGTGTCTCTGCGTTCATATTGCCAAGGGCAGGGCCATTCCCACTCTGATGATCTCTATTTGGCATGAAGCCTGGCCCCATATCTCGGTTTGGAACATTTCCCATTTCTCTGTACTCAAAATCCCGATTATGGCCCGGAGGTGGTGGCGCAATCCTATTTTGGAAATCTTGGTTCTGCACTGGTGGTGACTGAAACTCCCGGTTTTGCGTAGGAGGTGGTCCATTATGGTTCCAGCTCTGTTGCTGATGTGGTGTGTCTCGATTCTGGTAATTCCAGTTTCCAGCTGCTGCTGGTGGCGGTGGGGGTGGGGGCGCCATATTTCTTCCTTGGAATCCTTGGTTTTGCATAGGAGGTGGCACATCCCTATTCTGGAAACCTTGACCCTGAGGGGGTGGTTGGTAACTATTTTGGAAACCTTGGTTATGCATTGGAGGCGGGATATCTCTGTTCTGGAAATCACGATTTTGAACTGGTGGTGGAGGGCCTCGGTTTGCAAAATCTTGATTGCGATAAGGTGGAGATTGATTTTGGAACCCTTGATTTGCAGGAGGTGGAGCCTGGTTTTGGAACCCTTGATTGGCAGAAGGAGGTGGACCCTGGTTTTGGAACCCTTGATTGGCAGAAGGTGGACCTTGGTTTTGGAACCCTTGATTGGTAGGTGGTGGACCCTGGTTTTGGAACCCTTGGTTTGCAGGAGGAACCTGGTTTTGGAACCCTTGGTTGGTAGGAGGTCGCATATCCTGGTTCGGAGCTCCCTGGTTTCGGAAATTAGGGTTTGGGGTTGAGGAGGGGGGTGGAGGCATTGCCCCACTATTCATGTTATCCCTCCTTCTGTCGAAGTTCCTTGGTCTATCATTCCTTGTTCGCTTTGATCTTTCATTCGCTCGAGCATTATTTCTGACCCATTCCTCATGATACTTGGGGTCATAAGGTACTGCTTGACCATCAACGAAAGGTTCTCCTGCAAGTAAGAATTTTAATCAGAATACTGTACTGTTCTCCGTTAAATTATCAATTTAGTATGCAATCAATCAAAATCCATCAACAAGATCCTATTCAGTTGGTTCAACAAAAAAAAAAAGAGATCCTATTCAGTTGGAAATCCAAAATCTGATTCACAACTAAATCCCGAAGCAGATGTACTATTGTCAATGGTATAAGGCTGTCTTCGTTTTCTGTCTGAACCTCAATCGGCTGATCTGACTTGACGGAATGTGACTTGTCTTCGTTGCTGAGGTATAGTTGCCATTTCAAGATATTTCAGATAATAGACTATTAACTCAAACTTATATGATGTCCGACTCAAATGGACCCAAAATCAGCCCGAGTCAGTCACTCACGCGAGCCAGATTAGAATATAAGAAAAAGGCTAACACAACCCAAGTCTAGTATAAGCACTGCATACTGATTCAAACAAGTGCACGGAAGAGATACAGTTTAGCAAATAGCTTTTACTCTTTTGGACTTCAGAATATGAGTTATACGATTTCAGAAAATAACTTAAGCAACCATCAAATCTATTATAGGATCAAAATAAAAGAACATAATGATATAGCAGTGCGAAGAAAAATTTAGAATGAGATAGCTCAACAGAAGTATTGAATTTTTTATATCATGAACTAACCTCCATAACTCTTATTCCTGACATCTAGGTAAGAATCAGGAAGAACCCATCGAACCCTCGGCAATTCTGTATCAAATCACCAAAATTTAGAAAATATAACGCCTAAAATCATCATGAATGAAAACCAGAGATCAAAATGGAGAGTAAAAGTACCCTTAATCTTATACGACAGCTCCTCCGAAACGATGCATCCGAATGCAAAATAATGCCTTGTAGAAACAGAGTAAATTTGTTTTCGAGCTTCTTCTTCACTGCAACAATCATAATATATACACAAATTAACCTACAGGCTTTAATAAAGATCTCAAAATCTGACTCAGAGCCCTGAATTGGCTTGAGTCAGATTTCAGAGCGTTTGTCAGATTTGCTAAATGGCATGTTAGACAAATATGTCAATAGAAAAACAAGAAAACAGAAAAGAAAACCCTAAAAATATAATCTTTATTATACCTGCCAAGAACTTGAGTTAGGGTTTTGATATAGCTATCAATGATATCGTCTCGTGTGATATTAGGATCATTAGGATCAGGAGGCTCCATAACAACAAGCCAGTGTTCAAAATCACAACCATCAAGGACAATAGTTTCCTTAGGAGGCCTATTAGAAGAATCATTCATGGATCGTGTTGAAAGAGGACGACTTCCCAAAACCCTAAAATCATGTTTAGTTGGAACGACGATTTGGCTAGAAGAAGAAGAATAAGAAAACAAACTTCTTAGAGAAAGTCGTCTTTGATTCTGAGATATGGAAAAATTGGAATTAAGATTAGGGGTTTGGGGTGCTGATGAAGTACTGAAACGAGAACTGATGTTATTGTTGCTGGTCTTTCGAGTAGCTGATTGCTGTCTCAGAGAAACTAGGGCACGACGAGGAATCATTTTGATTCTTCTCTTCCTCCCACTGCTGCTTGATAAACCCCCCTTTAAACCCTAGAAGATGAGTTAAAAAAGAAGATATTTTATTAAGGCTGGCAAATTTATTATCAAATGGAGTTGCCTTTCCTTTGAGGCAAATGAAGCCGAAGTAGTTGGGCACCCCCTTTTTCATGGAGCAGCTATAGGCGCCTCCCAAAATTGCATAGGACCCCAAAGAGTATTTGACGGTCAATTCCTGCCATCTATTTGTAGGCACCCCCACTCGGACTGACCAATCCGTGGCCCAAAGCAAGGTGTTGGACTGGCAAGTCCAAACCCTTTGATCAAACTATCTCGTAGAGTCCTTTTGTCCGGTTCGGATCAAGTTAACCTTCTTTGGCTTCGCTTTGAGTTAGGGTTCTTCTCCCATTTGATATCTATCTCTCTCTCTTCCTCTTCCTTTGAGTTTTCAGCTACCGTTCTAGGGTTAGGGTTCTTCGTTTTGGGGTCTTTAGATTCATATGTGGTATATAAATGTATAATTAAGTGATTAAGCAAACAATGCATAGAGTCCTTAATGTGGCTATGTCATGTAAGAAAACTAAGATTGTATCACTCATAAAATCATGAGTAAAGATTTACTTATAAACCAATAACTAGAGCAAAATGAAAAGCTTAGCGAACATTAAGTGACAAAGCCATATAGTTGTTTGTTTTCAAACAAATTAAAATATTTTATGTATGATATTTTTTCTAAATTATTTTCCATATTTTGTTTCCATCGTGCTAGAACCA
Organism: Eschscholzia californica subsp. californica; assembly: GCA_002897215.1. NCBI lineage: Eukaryota > Viridiplantae > Streptophyta > Magnoliopsida > Ranunculales > Papaveraceae > Eschscholzia > Eschscholzia californica. The sequence continues at coordinate 451,888 of BEHA01000035.1, forward strand.
CAAACCATACCAGATAATATGATACATATACCTATACTAATACATCTTAGTGAGTTTTCGAACAACCTTCTTAGAGAAGTTTTGGAGAGAGAAAAATGGAAAGAGAATAAGTTTAATCAGAGAATGCGCAGATTTTGATCAATCAAAACCTAGAAGCTCTGATACCATGTGAGTTTTCGAACAACCTTCTTAAGGAAGTTTTAGAGAGAGAAAAATGGAAAGATAATGAGTTTAATCGGAGAGATTTTCATTATTATAAAATGAGAGATCATCTCATATTTATAGATGAATCAGACTTGGAGAAGGAGTTAATTATAACTAACTTTGTCCTAGCTGGACTTGACCGACTTAACAAACTTTTTTTTAGAGTTAATTCCTATATGGCCCCCTACTTTGTGACCAGCTTCCTTTATGGCCCCCTTTTTTTCGTAAATTCAAATATGGCCCCCTATTTTCAGGTAAATGTCATTACTACCCTTCTTAATAATAAATTTAAAACATTAAAAAAAAATATTTCCACCTCACCCCTCTCTCTCTCCACCTCATCTCTCCCTACACCTCACCCCTCTCTCTCTCTCTCTCCAATTCACCTCTCTCTCTCTCTCCAACTCACCTCTCTCTCTCCAACTCACTTCTCTCTCTCTCCAACTCACCCCTTTCTTCTCCGGCAAGGTGGCCGGCCGGAAAATTTTCCGGCCGGCCACCTTCAAACCTAAAAAAAAAAAAAAAAAAATCTCTCTCCTCTCTCTCTCTAATTTTTTTTTTTTTTTTTTTTAAATCTCTCAACTCTCTCTCTCTAAAACTCCGGCGAAGGGGGTTTCCCTTCGCCGGAGCACGGCAGACCTTTTTCTATGAAACGTAAACTTGCAGCCATTGTCAATCTCTAGACTCTCAACTCTATCAGTCTACGGTTTCTGATATCAAATTTCTATGAAACCATCCTTTCTGCAATTCTTCATCTTCCTTTGGTACGAAACTACACTTGAAAGATAATACCAAGAAAAATCCCCAACTTAAAAACCAATTTCTAGTTGCATAAACATTTATTTATCATCCTGTCCACTCAAGAATCGTCACTAAAACAAGATCCTATAAGGTATAGAAATCCGAAACCCTATTTCAACACAGATCTACAAATTCAACTACAAATTAGACAAAGAAAACAAAAACAACTTAATTCACAGATACAAAAGTTTACTTAAACTCCATTGATTTTAATTCTACTTACCTCAAATGTTCCGTGCCAATAAATCCCCAAAGATACACCACCAAATCACAGCAAACTTGCTGATGCGATTAACTGAAAAGTGGGAAGAATGTAAAATTTCCCAAATTGAAGAACCAATCATAGCTGAACAACCATCATAAGAGAAAATTACTCCTTCCGGATCGAAGTAACCTACTACAATAATAAAAAAAACTCGTTCAACCACACTGTACCAAATCTCGAATCTTCTGATTTTGAGGGATTTTCAAATTTGAATTGAGCTTTCTTCAGAAAACCAAACAATAAAACCCTAGTAAAGTAAAACCGGGAAACAAAAGAGGGGAAATAGAGTAGACGAGATGGGAGTAGAGGAGTATGAGATTCAGAAGTTATAGAGAGAGAGAGAGGGGTGGGAGCCGGAGAAGGATTGAAGAAATTTTAGAGAGAGAAAGAGATAAAAAAAATTTAGAGAGAGAGGGGTGGGAGCCGGAGACCAGATCGGTCTGTTCACGGCTCCGGCGAAGGGAAACCCCCTTCGCCGGAGTTTTTAGAGAGAGAGAGATGAGAGGAATTTTTTTTTTTTTTTTTTTTTTTGGAGGTCGCCGGCCGGAAAATTTTCCGTCCGGCGACTATATTCGGAGAAGATGAAGGTGAGTTGGAGAGAGAGAGAGGAGTGAGTTGGAAAGAGAGAGAGAGGTGAATTGGAGAGAGAGAGGGGTGAGTTGTAGAGAGAGATGAGGTGGAGAGAGAGAGGGGTGAGGTGGAAATAAGTTTTTTTTAATGTTTTAAATTTAGAATTAAGAAGGGTAGTATTGACATTTACATGAAAATAGGGGGCCATATTTGAATTTACGAAAAAAAGGGGGCCATAAAGGAAGCTGGTCACAAAGTAGGGGGCCATATAGGAATTAACTCTTTTTTTTATAATGACAAGAGGAGAAGCCCGAAGCGAATACAGTGAAATAAGAAAGCAAAAAATAACAAAGAAATAAAAACATTACATCATTTCATTAGTCCCACCCTTTCCTCATCATCATTGTCCCTCTAGAGTCCGCATTAACAATGTTGACTAATTCCACTGACAATTGACTAATATTCAAGTAGTGACACCCGGTCCAAGCTTCATCTTTGACAAGTGATCAGCAGTTTGGTTGGCTTCTCTATATACATGAAAAACCTGAATACTTCAAAATTGGCTCTGAAGTCTATGAACTTTCTTCCATAAACGTCTCGCCCTCCATGGTAATTTCTGATGTGGTTTTGGAAGAAGTAGCTTGATATTCATCGAATGAAGACCCTGCTCAACTTCCTGCATCCCAGCACTAAGTGCTAACTCCAACCCCAACTCTACCCCCTGCAACCCATGTATAAAGATAGTTTGTCCATCAACCTTACCAGTGGCTGCTCTAACAACATTCCCCTCCGGATCTCGAATAATAGCTCCTTACCCAGCATCCACTTCGTTTAGTGCACCATTAGTATTAATCATGAATCTCCCTATCGTCGTCCGAGTCTATTTGCATGGGAAATAGACCGGCTTTTGAAGAGAGATAGTAAGATTCCAACGACTAATGGTCCTCCGATTCTACTCTATTTCTTCAAACCTTTTGGTACTGGTATTCAACTTTATTCGCACTTCGTCTGAATAATCAGCCCTTGCGACATTACATTGCTTCTAAATACCCTGTTATTTCGCTCCTTCCAAATGTGATAGACATAGGCATTTAAAAGCGGACAACCCACTCAGGCAGCAATAGAAAGGACACCAAAGTGATTAACACACTATTGTAACTCCTCTTCTCAATCAACGACACTGACTCTCTGAAAGCCCACCAAAGTGACTTAACAAACTTTTGAAAACTCTCTTATTCTAGTTACATCCTTCATCTTTATAACATTCCATATCCACTGCCTTACACATCTCAACTGTGGGTATGACCAGTTATATATGGAACAGTAGTAATTAAGTTCTGAACGGTGAGGTCATCACTTGGTTGCCCAAGTGGTTAAAGTGTTGACATATACTCCAAAAGTCCTCGAGGTCCTGAGTTCGAATCTCAGAAGAGATGAAATCTTTGAATTTTTTTTTTTTTGAAAATTCGACTACGATCGATTTTAGTCGTTACAAGGCATTGATACAAAATGAAGATGTGATGAATACGATAACCGTCTAATTTAAACTATGAATGAAAGAGACCTAAAACCTAACAACATGAAAGAGGTATCGAACTTATCGGATATTTGATGTATTAACCTCATTATAATGCTTATCTCACATAGTAGTCAATTTCCAAAAAGAAAGAAAAAAAAAAGTTACAAATGGGGAGGATCGAGGATGTACTTTTGTAGGGCCAATGTTGGTACGGAATGGTACTGAAGAAGACAGATAAAGGATAAGAAATAGTAGTAATCCTTATCCATAAGAAATTGACCCTTCATAGGTTAGGATCAACCAGTTTGAACCTTAACCCTCAATTGACCCGATACAACTTTGCCTTTTCTGTTAAAATATTTTTGGTTCTTCAGTGAGACACCACATTGATACACTATGACAAATTATATAAATATGCAAATACGATTAAACTTGTAGATATGTGTTAGTCCAAAAAAAAAAAATCAAAACCAGGATTTTTTTTTGTGATAAACTTGCCAAGTAGCACAATCCTACCTCACTCTAATCCTGTCCAAATCCAATTCCTATAACCCTAACCCTGATATGAAGTTTTGATCTAAATAGGTGCACATGCACATGTACTTTGGTTACAATACCTGTATGGAAAATTGATTGAGAAAATCAGACACGTCTTTATCTTAACACGTGGAGAAGACCAGGCTGTCCAAAGAAATTGATGAGTCAATAGTTACCACTTTCTATAGAGAGATGAGTCAGCAATTATCCAAAAGAGAATGGATAAACCTTGAATTTTTAGAAAGATTTGGAAACAAACGGGAATGACTAATTAAGGAAGGAAGTTAGTCATTTTCGTCACGGCGTTTTGTCGCCCCATAAGTTTTTTTTTTTTTAGGTAAGAGGTGGGTGGGTTTACTATAAATAGAGGAGGTAGAGAGTTTGATAGAGTAGTTTATTTCTATTGATTTGCCCTTCATTCTCTCTCTCTCCTTCATTTTATCCCACATTGTATTGACCTTGTTTCCCCACTTTTTTTGCTTCTTCATCTTATCAAGAATCAAGTTTTTAGAGAGAAATATAGAAAAAAAAAAATGTGTGGAATATTAGCAGTGTTAGGTTGTTCTGATGATTCTCAAGCCAAACGTGTTCGAGTGCTTGAGCTTTCGCGCAGGTCTTTTTAATCTCTCTTGTTGTGTTTTTTTTTTGTTTTACTGTATTTTATCTGAAAATGAAGACCGACTACAGGTCAAATGGTAAGGTGACTGACTCTATTAGTCGTGTCGTTCATCTTACTCCGAGTTCTGACCAATTGGAACCAACTACATCAACATTCAACATTCGGGTGTGGTCAACCCCAATGACCAAATACACATTTATGTTTTCTTTAAAGATGAGGGAACACCACCAAGGCAAGAATAATGTTTAATTTAAATCCCATGGTTTTAACAAAATGGTTATAAGAAAACCTACTCTCTATTTTTACTTTGTTTATGCTGTCCGGAAAGTATCCTGCCTGAATCAGATCGTGACCCGACACATGCTCCCGCCTTAAAAACCTAAAAATGACTACTTCCACATGTTCCCTTGGAACACTGTTCACGTGAACAATTCTTCTCCTGCGGCCCAACGAATTTTGTTTGAAAATATTGTTAAAGCCGTTATACCTTAAGAAATTTGGAGCTCTATCTAAAAAAAATACAAAATTTTGATTCAGATTGAAGCACAGAGGACCTGATTGGAGTGGATTATACCAACATGGAGACTGTTTTTTATCCCACCAACGTCTGGCTATCGTCGATCCTGCTTCCGGCGACCAACCTCTCTTTAATGAAGACAAAGCCATTGTTGTTACTGTAAGTAGCTACTAGTACTACCAAACATCATCATCATCGTATCTATCATTCTTCATTACTCTGATATATTCTATTAGGATGAATTATTCAATGGTAATGGTGTGGGTGTGTGTGAAACAGGTTAATGGAGAAATTTACAACCATGAAGAGTTAAGAAACCGCTTACCAAACCATCAATTTCGAACTGGAAGTGACTGTGATGTTATAGCTCATCTGGTTAGTCTTTTTTCATCCAAATCTTTTTTCTTAGATTACCCATGTTCGAAAATACCAAATACTGTCTCCAATGGAAAGTTAGGATATATGATTATGAACCATTTTCGCCTAGAGTTCGACGATCTTGAAACCTTCTTGGTATATAAGTTGGGAGATGCTAGAGTGCCCAGCTCGGTGCCCACTAAAATGCCCAGCTGACATGGATTCACTAAAAGATAAGGTTTTTTCAAAGTTTGACTTCGGTGGGGACCGCTTTTATTTCTAAATGAGGAAATTTGGGCATTTTAGTGGGCATTCTAGCTGGGCACTCTATCATTTCCCTTGACATGTTTTAGTTAGTTCACTTGAGTTTTGTGATATTGAAAATCTGTCTGTCTTATTGTGAGACATTTAGCTACTAATCTAGTTGGACATAGAGATTCAACAAGTGGTATGTTAGAATAGTCCCACATGAAGAAGGGCGATCTAGTAACCAAAAATATAATGTTTAGGTCCTCTCCACTCAGTTGTCAATTGGATGAGAAAAAAAATACATTTTTGTGACATACTCTGGCAACTTTGTGCAGTATGAAGAGTATGGGGAAGATTGTGTTGACATGTTGGATGGAATGTTCTCATTTGTTTTGCTCGACACTCGCGATAACAGCTTCATTGTTGCTCGAGATGCCATTGGAATAACCTCCCTCTATATTGGTTGGGGACTTGATGGTAAGTCTCTGATTAATCTTCCGTTTTGGCATTGCTCTATTTCCTGCTATTATTATGGTTATCGTATTCACTCGATTATCGCCTGTTGTTATTTTTTAGGATCAATATGGATTGCTTCTGAAATGAAAGGACTGAACGATGATTGTGAACATTTTGAGTCATTTCCTCCTGGTCACTTGTATTCAAGTAAACACGGTGGTCTGCGTAGATGGTACAACCCTAAGTGGTTCTCTGAGGCTATTCCTTCGACTCCATACGATCCATTGGTTCTACGAAAAGCTTTTGAAAATGTATGTCCAGTTTTCTTTAGATTGGAAGAAATTGCCAATCCATTAAAATATAGGTTTTGTGAAAGCATTTCTGACTAAAAATCATATCTTTACAGGCTGTTGTCAAAAGGCTAATGACTGATGTACCATTTGGAGTTCTGCTATCCGGGGGATTAGACTCGTCGTTAGTTGCATCTATCACGGCTCGCCACTTGACCGCTACAAAGGCAGCAAAGCAATGGGGACCTCAACTTCATACCTTTTGCGTTGGCCTTGAGGTTAGTCCTATATTTTCAGTCCAAGTGATTTAGTTTATGAAAGAAGTCTTTTACTGAATTGAAGTTAAATCTTCATTCAATTTGATCAGGGTTCACCAGATCTGAAAGCAGCTAGAGAAGTTGCAGATTATTTAGGAACCATCCACCATGAGTTTCACTTTACGGTTCAGGTAATCGAAGTAAAACAATCATCTTTTCGATTTTTTCAACAAAGGTGTTGTTTTCTCAAACTCTTAGTAATTTTAAAAATGGAACAGGATGGAATCGATGCGATTGAAGATGTTATCTACCATATTGAAACATATGATGTGACAACGATACGAGCAAGCACCCCTATGTTTCTTTTATCTCGAAAGATCAAATCACTAGGAGTAAAGATGGTAATCTCGGGCGAAGGCTCTGACGAGATATTTGGTGGGTATTTGTATTTCCACAAGGCCCCAAACAAAGAAGAGCTCCATCGTGAGACATGTCGTAAGGTACTTGATTTACAAAGTTAGTCTTCATAACAAAATGTGGTACGAGAAAATATAAGTAGAGTTCTGAAAGATGTTTGTTTATTCAGATAAAAGCTCTCCATCTGTATGATTGTCTGAGAGCTAATAAATCAACTTCTGCTTGGGGTTTAGAAGCTCGGGTTCCATTCTTGGACAAAGAATTCATTAATGTGGCAATGGATATCGATCCTGAGTGGAAAATGGTATGTCTAAAATTTCAAATATTCTTGGCTTGAATATATATATGTGGGAAGTATTGTTTCTTTGTCTACATTTCTGTACCAAATTGTGACTTTATGGAGTGGCTATGCTCTAATTTTTATCAGATCAATCCGAGTGAGGGACGTATTGAGAAATGGGTCCTTAGGAAAGCATTCGATGATGAAAACCGGCCTTACCTTCCAAAGGTATAGCAATTCTATCAGTGTATGAATCTCTTCAGTTCTCATTTTCTCTTATGGAGTAGATGCTAATAAGAGCGTTTGGTACGATGCAGCATATTCTCTACAGGCAGAAAGAACAGTTTAGTGATGGTGTTGGATATAGTTGGATTGACGGGCTAAAGGCTCATGCCGAAGAACATGTACTCTCTCTCTCTCTCTCTCCACAAAAAACGCATCTACGTTGTATTCGTTTATTACTTGAGTTTCGATCTCTAAAATGGGTTTTCGTCCTGCAGATCACCAACAAAATGATGCTGAATGCGGGGCACATTTTCCCTCATAATACACCGAGATCTAAAGAAGCTTACTACTATAGAATGATATTCGAAAGGCTATTCCCACAGGTAATAAACTGAATTAGAAAAAGATAAAGAACAAACTCTTGTTAGTTCAATAGAGGAACAGGTCTGAATCACTTCATTTTGTCCTGCAGAATTCAGCAAAACTTACAGTCCCGGGAGGCGCAAGTGTGGCTTGTAGTACCGCCAAGGCCGTCGAGTGGGATGCCAGTTGGTCGAAGAATCTCGACCCATCTGGTAGAGCTGCATTAGGAATCCATGCCTTGGCTTATGATCCAAAAATAAAGGGTCCAGTTGCTACTGGAAACGTCCCAACTAAGATCATTAACGGCGTGCAGAAGATGGTTGAAGTAAGTACACCTAGTCTCGCCATTCGAAGCTAATATTAACAAGAATGTTTTGTGTATATAACCAACCATTAGTAAACTAAGAGTATGGAGTCAGGTTCTTGTTTCTGTTTTTATTGGAGTTAATTTCTAAGTATCTGTAAAATAGTAGTACCCATGTTTGGGTCTGTTTTAGTTTATCTATGAATCTCCATCTGTTAAAATCCAGTGTAAATCTATGAATGTCCCATCGATTCGACGTTCCAAAACTTGTGCTATAGTAATGACTTGTGATGTAATATGAATTCTCTACTATTTTCATTGCCCTTCCAACCCGTTCTGTTTTCATGTCGATCTAAAAGCTTCTGCAAGATGGTTGTTTTTTCATATTTGCTTTTGTTTAATTTCGGCTCTTCCACTATTATACAACATATAGATGGTCCATACCAATCATGTAATAATGTATTATGGGGTTTCAAGTTGGACTTTATGCCCAACTGGCTAACTAAACAGTTTTTTTTCGATCTGTTCCTAACAGGTCGGCTAGCGACCTAACCTCAATTTTTTTTTTTTATTTCTACTTGCTTCTCTCTTCTTCTTCCTTCATTTCCACCATCTATTCAGATTTTAAACAGTTGTCTTATCTTATTAATAGTCGAAGAACTCTTCATTTCCCCTCCAAAACAAAAAAGAACACTGACTTTTTTTTTTCTCTTTGCCGCCTCCATCACTTTTTTCTAAGTCAGGTTTTAAAATGTTTGATTCCAATTGTGTTGTTTAGCTCCTTTACATAGTTGATTTGTGCTAAACAACACAAAGAGTACGAACAACACTAATTGACTAAAGTCTGTACAATATGTTCTAAAAGAGTAAAATTTGATCAGAAGAGAAAGAGAGAATGAAAATAAAGGAACGGTCCCTTCTCTTTAAATATCATTTGCAAAGTCAAGTATTCTATAAGATTACAAACTCTTCGAAAATCCTATACATAATATCCTCTTTCGAGAACTACAAAAAATGGATTTCTACATCCGGTAGAACGAATAATCTAGTCGCCTATATTTTTCACAACTAAGCTCAACAAAACAAAACAAAAAAAGCAGATATCTTTCTGTTGCTAGACGTGTTACGACTATACGGCAAAACTCCTCGTGTCTTTGGATTTCTTAGCTTAGTTAGTTAAGTTAGTTAGAGAGTCAGATCTAACTTGGTTTATACATACCCCTCCTCCGATAGTATTTAACAGAGCAGCTCCTCTCTCCCTGCTGCTTTTCATCTGGACCACCTAAGACCAAGTTCATCTCAGCTTGGCGAGCTTCTTTCGAACCTCCAACCGAGCACATGTTGTGTTTCTGGTTTTGCTCGGGCTCAGCGGTACCTATGAACGAGCATTTGTTAGACTCTTCATGTGTTTTGCCCTGTGTGCATCGAAAATAATTAGAAATAATGTGGGTAATAAAAATGTCGGGATGTATATCAAAATCATGAATTCTGCTGGAGAGGAAAGGTATACTACATTGAGCTTAGGAGCGTTTTCGATGGAGTCTGGACAATTTTCTACAGCAACACTGTGAAAAGCACAAGTTTAAGGATCATTAATCTTGGAAACGTAACACACAAAAAGAAAAAAAATCAGAATAAGAAGAAACCTTCAGAACAGAAAAAGCAAAATCTATAAAGACAGCATAAGAAGACATCTGGGAAAGATTCAGACATTTTTACACTTAATTTTAACTCTCCCGCACTTAAAAAGTTTCTCCTTTAGCTTGTTTTTCAATTAATGTTCTGATGAAAGTTTGGCCAAGTTTATTCTTTTCCGCCCTTCTGTTAGTTATATGACAAGGTGATCAAATTGATATAGTTCCAGCAAAAGAAAACTCTAATATTCCCCACTTGTATTGAAATCAAGAAGGAAAAGTAGAGGAAATGAGAGTTGGAAGCATACCATAGTTGCTGGTGCTCCACTATTGGACTATCCTCAGCTTCTTCTGTTTGAATTACTTCAGAACTGAAACTCTGCCTGTTGATATCAATATTTTCCTTGCTAAGATGGATCCCATTCAATAGTTTAGATCGGTTTCCTGTGAATGTTGCAGAAAGGTAAGTTGCTCAATAATTTGAATTCAGAGAACAAAAATTGCAATTGAGGGTAACGCAAAAGGACGGACCTCCTTGTTCTGTTGATTTTGCTTCAGGTATCAACGTTAAGATTTTCTGGCACATTGTAGTGCCTTGAAAATCCAGAAATGTGTACTCTAGAAACTCCAATCTTTCAGACTTGGTCATCTCGGAGAATCCAAAGGAAGTGGTCCATGTATGTAGCACTTGAGGAACAGCAGGTAAAAGCAACCTCTCGACTCCCAATTCTCTGAGTTTCTAAGGAACACATAAAAGATACAAAGTTATACCTTATTTTTCACTTCCCTATTTAGCAGTTCCTATTGAAGAACACACAATAATCAAAGTTGATATCTCCTCTAATATATATCACCCAATGTCTGTGAACACAACCACGGATATTATCATAAACCGAGAGCTGGCAAGTCCTTAGCATGAAGTTTTTTACTTTGTTTAGAGGCGTGATCAAATGTAGTAAAGTTCAAATCTTAAAATCCATCAAGTTAATATCGAACATGGATGTGAAGAAAAAAATTGTTTATTATTTACCAAACTAAGACAACTATCACCTCCGTTTAGTTAGTTTAGGAAAGGTCCACCTTGCTAATCAAGCACCGAATATATATATATATATATATATATATATATATATATACATATAGAGAGGAAGAGAGAGAGAGGGAGGGAGAGAGAGAGAACTCAAATCTTTCAGTAGATTAGAATAACAAATGTGCACGAAATCACCTTCTCGATAGCGTCAAATAAGATACGACATCTCCCCTGTCGACGATACTGCACACAAGTACCAACAAGTGGTACTTCTGCTACCTTTGCGCTATGTACCCTAAAAAAACAAATGTGAAATGAATATAAGAATAAAATTTAAACTATCAGAACTAACTCACTAGAACTTTGATGAAGAATAACATACCTAACTGCAGCTACAGAGATAAGTTCATCTTCTCTCTCCAAAAGGACAGTGTAAAATCCCCAAAAGTCCAGTCGGTTCAGCTCTGATCTGCAAAATTTTCATAGACCAGTATCATACATGAGATGAGAGAACGCATGAGACAGACCGATATACAACACAGCGATTCTGTTCAGATGTAGAAAATTATTTCCTAATATGTGAAATGAACTTTTTTCTCTCTAACATTAAGAAGGGATTTTTTTTTTTGGGTAAGAATTTATCAGACAGATCTGAGGGTGAAGGTAATACACTTTTTATTTCCCTCCATGGCTCCGCCACTTATTAAAACAAAAGCAATTAAGGAAGTTCATAATTTCAAATTGAACCATGTCAATATAAGGGAAAAAAAGAAAAGAAACAATGATGACGGAGTGTGGAGATAAAAAGATGACCTATTATTGAAAAGAACATCTCTGACGAGATCTCTCTTGCTGCCTGGTTCTTGAATGGGCTCAAAGCACTCATGCAACACGCCAAGTGCAACATTGAGCTTGCTTTGATACTCTGTTGTGGCGTCGATATCAAACTCACAGGAAACGTCTTTAGGGGATTTCAGAATAGTCCATGATAAATTATCCACGCCAATCGGAACCGATTTCCCTAATAGTTTGTGGAGACCCACAAATATCTACAGAAAAAAGAACTGCAATATCAGAACCAAAAGAAATGCAAAAATACATTGAGAAATCGTCCAAATGCATGTAATAACACCGAGTATATGTAGTTTGACCAACAGACCAAGTACAAGAAACTGTCGTTTGACTTGAAAAAATTTCAAAGTTCTATCTTCTATGTTAACAAATAAACACCAATTTTTCTTTTAGACCACTAAGAACATTAAAATCTTTGAATCTGTTTAGTTAAGCAGTTTAAGACAAAATTTACAGCATATAATATGAGCAAACTTTGCAAAGCGAAAAAAACAGTTAATAAATGTTATCACTGCCGAACAGAGAGGCTCATTTGTTTCTGCTAGGAGATGGACTTTATACTGAATGAAAACTAAATTTACAACTTAAAACTGTTTCAAGATAATGGATTTTTATCAGAAATCAACAGCGAAGTGATACATTTTTCACATGACCCATGGACCCATCAACTAATACTTGTTCCAGTTCAGTAATTTTTAGATCACTACTGTACAGTAATATATAAGATGAAATTAGTTCAGCGATAACTTATTTATACTAATATCCAATTCAATAATAAAATGAAATAACATCTGTTGCATACACATTGAGAAACCACATCAAACAATTACTTAATTCAATGCTTCGGATCACATTTACGCCACGCTCAGTTATTCATGTCGGAATGGATAGAACTCATAACAGGGTCCTTGTTGGGTAACTTCAGCTCTAAACCAAGGTTACATGAGATACATCGACCAGTAAACTGGAAACAGGATATCCATTTACTGCAAATACATCCAACTAGGCAGTACATAGTTGCTCAAGAATCAAATGCTACAACTATCCCAACCAAACAGATATGAGTTATGGCCTTTCTCATCCTCGGTCATATAGGTCATCCTAACCCTGTCTCATTTCCAGGTCTATATTGAATAAACATGTAAATCACAATTGCCGTGCGAATTGGCAATATACCTATAACAAAGTCATACTTATTCCCGTCTGTGACCAATGAACTCATGAAAATAATGATGTGCAGCAAGACAAGAACAACAAACAAATAACAGGACCTTCAGGGAAATCTCGAAGTACCTTTTCACATTTCTGACTGCAAAACCACCGATTACGTCCAAGGTAACTTCTCAGTTTCACCAGTCCTCTTTTGCTAATGCACTCCTCATGATCTGTAGAAGATCAGGAACATATTTCAAACACTTTGACAAGGTAACAAGCTATGCTATTGTTATGCAAGAGTTAGTATTTAACTTACATTCATGATTGCACTGATCACAAGAGAGAACTTTTTTTTCAGATAATTGTTTGGATTCTCCAACTAACTCGTTCTGGCCACAAACTCCACACCGACAAGAAGGGCAGAACCAATTTCCTTCGGGCACATCCTACACAAAATCAAAATTTCTTGTTTATTTCAATTTTGTACCTCCAAAAAGAGTTGTAATCTTGAGACTCCATGTTTTGGCAAAACCTCTAAACGAGATGTCCCCACACTTATTTTATTCACCAGACTTTTGTAAAGTAACTGACACCGTTCTTTCACTAATGAAAGTCAAGGAATACATGTATTGACTGGTTTTACAACTGTCACATACTTGACACCAAGTTTTTCAGGGTCTTGTCGAAAACTAAAAAACCTACTTGCGCAGGATTCAGACTCATTTTATATTCCGAACTCTAAATTGAAGTGAACAAAGTAAAAGGAGTACCATACCTCTAAACCAAGGCAACCTAAATGAAATGCAGATGGGCATTGCTCGCACAACACTAACGTACCCCCATAGTGACAAACAGAACACATATAATCCTCTTTGTGTACCAGACTGCTTTTTGTTTTCTCACATGGATCTGGCACGGAGCCTTTCAGCGCATTTTGATGTACTTGTTTCTGACAATCTAATAGAGACCTTCCATCTTCCAAAAATATTCTGGCTGATGGGCGGCCATAAGTGTCACCAGCATGAGTTGCAAAGCTAGACAGACTGTAAACTTTTTGGCAACAAATGCACTTAATACCATCACGACTTACCTTCCCTTCTTTTATTGCGCGATCTTCTCTATTCCTTGAGTAACGTACTCTTGCCCTTGGCAAAATCATATTGTTTTCTATCAACCAAGAAACAATAGTTCGAGGGGTGTGGTGGCCAGGACTTGGAACCAGAACCTTCCTAGCCCTTTTCTTCGACCTGAGGGCACGTGCTGGGCAACTATTGACGGATTGAAATTCAAATGTCTTTCTTTTCTTCTTTTGTCTCTTCCAATGTTCTCTGACTCCTCTCACTACCACATTTGAAGCTTTAAGAATTTCTTTTGACAGCGACGAGGTAGGTGACTCGATATCACCCTCTGTGTGTTGCTTATTTGATGGAACTGTACTTTTCATGACCTTGGTGCATGTTTCTGGAGAAGGCAACTTTAAACCAGTGAATGAGCATTCCGGTACTCCGGTACTCTGAGTTAATCGTTTTCCTCCAAGACATACTTGGCAAGCCTGCAGAAGAGAACAGTAAGACCTTTTTCCCGGGGACTTGTATTTATATTGATCACCATATTTCGATATCTTCCAGCCGAGAGCTAAGAGGTGCTCCCTTGCTTTTTCAAATAAGTATTTCGTGTCTTCCCTGCTTAAGCACTTAGTTACATTCTTTACCTTCTTTTTCTGCCTTCGGAACTCGTAAAATTTTATGATAGCTTGAAAGCAATCCTCAGGTTCAATAATGAACCCGTCAGGAGGAGGAACAACAGGTGCTACTTCCCTATCAGGAATGCCTAAATCCAGATGTTCATTATAATGAGGAGAATCACAAGCTTCATCTTGTTCAATTATTTTCGAGGGCGGAAGCTGTTCTGGACTAGAATTTGACTGTATCAAATATCTGTATCTGTCTCCGGAGCAAGATTTCTGATCCTTTATTGCAGTTTTTCTCAAGGAGTTGGATAAAGTGATAAGAGAATAATAATGCTTTCCCTCGGGTGAAGTATAACGGTATCTGCCCTTGTTATCCTTTTTGAACTCAATCTTCCAACCTAGATAAGCAAGATGCTTCCTTGCGTGTATCTGTATTTTACCTCTACTCCCCTTTTTTTCTACTAAAATTTTCTCCAATGCTTGAGGCAAGTATTCAGCTTCTTGGGGTACGACTTTCCATATGCAGTCCGGATGTGAAAGACTGCCAATGGACTTCTTGTATATTGTACTATCTTCCATGTGAACTCCATTTCTAGCATGTTCAACAAATCTACCACTTTGAACCTCATCTACTCCGCTTGGCATATTATTTTTATGATCCCTTTTTTCAGTGGAAGTGGGATCACTCCGAAATGTAGATCTATCAAACCCATCAAACATCGAAACACTCCCATTCCCATTACCATCAGCAGAATCTGAAATATTTTCCGCTGTTTTCCGAACAACAAAGTTTTTACGGTTTGAATTACAACATGCAGATAAAGTAAAGTTGGGTAGAGACACTTCATTATGAGAGAACCCATTTTTGTTGGTTAAAAGTGTTTTATCAACCTCCATCTGATTAACTACCTGATTTGAGTCTTGGATTTTTCTTCTCTTTCTCCGACGAAGAAGAGAACCCTCTTCATGTTCTGGACAAAAAATTCCTACAGGCTTAGCTGATAAGGCCAATACAAACTGATCTTTTCCATCCTTATGACTTGAATCAACCTCACTTGGCAATATAAGTTCAGATTTTCTTTCATATTTCCTTTTACTCCTAATCTTTTTTGTTGGATTCTTGTCCAACTTCTTTACTTCATCGGAAAGAATTACATTAAGAACATGTTCGGCAGTTAAATCAACATTTTGACGAAGCGTATCAAGAACATAATCACCCCACATTTCTCTCACATTACAAGTCCACTCCTTAATTGTGTCATTAAAACCCTCGAGTCCCCTTAATTCATACCAAATTTGCCTAACCGAAACTAAAATTGGCCATTCCTTTTCATATTCCTCTAACAACTCAAGAAACAACCAATTCCCTCTTAATTTCCAGCTTTCTTTTACTTCATCCCAATCTTGAGTTATTCTTAAATTTTCAACCTTGACCATTTGTTGATCACCCAAATCAGGAAAAAAAACTAATCTCTCAGAATTATCATGTTCATAATCAAATACCACACCTTCCCACCAACCATCATTAACTAAAGCATCAACACATAGTCCATAATGAAGACCAAATTGACAATAATTTCGAACTAATGGGGGTATTGGTCTAATTAAACCACGATAATCAGTAAATCTTTCACCTGTTTTGACGATTCCTTCAATCACTGGAGAAACTTCAATCCATTCTGTTAGCTCTTTAGAACCATCATCTTCAAGTAAATGATCATACTTCACACGACGTTCTGAATCACGATAATCAATGATAGTTGCAGAATGCCACGAACCAGCAAACCCTTCTTCTGTACTTCTAACCTAATTATTCACACACGCAAACAAAACAAACAAATTATCTCAAAGGGTTCAATCGGTGCCCTAATTAACTCCAAAAAATCTGAAATAGAAACAAAGAAAACGCACATTACCTCAACTTTGTCATTAAGAAGAAGCTTTGGTTGAGTTGTTTCTTCAAAATCTTTCTTCTTACGTTTCTTCTTCTTGTCAGAAAGATCTTCACTGGGAGGAGGAGGAGGAGGAGGAGTTATAGCCATGAAAGTGGTGTAGAATAAGCAGAGAGAGTGCGTAGGTTAAGCAGTGGGAGTGAAGAAAAAAGTAACTGCATGAAAATGTAGTTTCCGAGAATTTTTGTAACAAAAAAGGGAAGAATATAAAACCCCTTCTCCAAGAAACATAAAACCCTCTCTCTCTCTCTCTCTCTATCTCTCCGACTTCTGTTTCTCTTTCTAAAACAACAAAAAAAGATCACAAAAACTTTCTCTCTCTAGAATCAGAGGATAATGCCAGGATGGTAATTTCACGATGAGCTGCCACGACTATATGCCACTTGTACGATATTTAGGGTGGGACCCGAAAGCTTAAGATCATTCTAAATTCCGAATTTCGCGCCAAAAAAATTGCACTGGGTAAGATAACTTTTGACGTAATTTTGTGTACCACGTTAAGAGAAGGTGTACAATACTGCCTAATATTGGATAGTAGATTATTTAGTCAACGTTTTTGACTTTGGACTAAAAGACGATTTAGAGACGGGCGTATCATTCACCCTCATCAAAAGTGGGTACCCCAACAGTGTACTTTTTGACTTTTTTTTGTTTTTTTTTTTGTTCCGAAAAGGCCAGCGCTTTAGGGAAAGTTAAATAGTTTCAGAGGTGTGAAATTTTAAAGGGAATATGTAGAATTTTAGAAATTTTCGGGGGAAATAAATTTTAAGGGAATAAAAAAAAAAACACTCCACCTCACCTCACTCTCTTTCCACCTCACCTCTCTCTTCTCCGACAAGGTCGCCGGCCGGAAAATTTTCCGGCCGACGACCATTAAAAAAAAAAATAAAAAAATTTCACTCTTTTTCCCTCCTCTCTCTCTCTCTAAATTTTTTTTTTCTTCCTTCCTTCTCTCTCTCTAGAACAAATCTAGAGAGAGAAGATCTGTTGAGAGAAAGAGAAGAAAAAAAAAAAGAAATTTAGAGAGAGAGAGGAGGGAAATAGAGTGAATTTTTTTTTTTTAATGGTCGCCGGCAGGAAAATTTTCCGGCCGGCGACCTGTCGGAGAAGAGAGAGAGTGGTGGGGAGAGAGAAGATGAGGTGGAGAAAGAGAAGTGAGGTGGAGAGAGAGGGAGCTGAGGTGGAGAAACTATTTTGCTTTCCCCTTAAATAAAATTGTCAAACAAAATTGACCAAGTCTTCACACCCCGGAAACTATTTTGCTTTCCCCAAAGCGCTGGCCTCCTAAAATCAAATGGGCCCTTGGAGCATCTCCAATGGGACACTCAATCTCTAACACTTAGAGTGCCACATTTGATTTTTGAGAGTTTTTGTTAAAAAACCATCTCTAATGGAACACTTTGTTAGACACTCTAATATGAGGTGGACACATTTATTATAGAGTGTCTAGAGAGAGAAACTCTAAAATGAGAGTGTCTACTTGAGACTCTCTAAGTGTTACTTTAATATTCCAACCAATAGAAAACTTTGCTTTTCAACCACTTTTTATCTATTGAATTGAAGATGGACATGTGTATTAAGTATAGAAACTTTAGAGATCTCCATTGGAGATCAACAAAAATTAGAGTGTCTCTATATTAACATTTAAAAAGAGAATCTCTATTGACACTTGACAATTAGGATTTATAGAGTGTTTGTTAGAGTGTCCCACTGGAGATGCTCTTATCTTTTATTTTTATTTAAATGTCAAAATGTTAATGAGAATTACAACATGATGTTTATAATGACCGCGGTCTTGGGGAATAAAGAAAAGTCTTAAGGTAATACAGACTTAAATCTTTTAAAATTGAATTATAAGACATATTTATTTTTTAGTCAAAAATTGACTCGATTAAACTTTGCCTACTCACCTTCATCTCCTTTTCATCTTCTCTCATGCTCATCCTCTCTCTTGCATTTCTATCTCTTCGGCTGATTCTCCCTTTATCCTATTGATTTTTATCCTCTCAAAAAAGTAAAATAACAAAATTTAATCTTTCTCAATTTTCTCATCTAAGCTCTCTGGTATTTATAATCTTATAACATCTCGATCACTATCCAAAAAATTACATTACATCTTCTCTCTTTTCCTTTTCCATTCTTAACTTAGGTTTCTTCTTTTGTTCTTCACCTTTTTAGTCTGTTCTTTATTCAATTGTCCGAGGTGTTTATCAAAGTATATCATAATTCACTTTGCCCTAGATTTACTAGAGAAATCAATTGAAACTGTTAATATGTTTTATGATTGGATTATCTTATTATTCAATTCAATCTTTAATTTGATCAAAGCAACTACTGAAGAAAGTTATGATCTTATTGAAGAAGTTGGGGTTTTGAGTGCAATTGTCTTGACATATGTTAGGTATTCTAGAAGATAGGTTGGTAACTGATTTGGAATTGAAAATTTAGGGTTATTATGTGTTGATTGAATTTTTTTCTGTGTTTGTAGGTTATAGTTGAAAATTGAAATTTGTTTGTTATTTGGTTATGTAGGTAGTAGGAATGGTTAATTGAATATTATGTTTTGTGTTCCCTTCTGTAATCACCCACGAATGTACATAATGGAGGGAAGTAGTGATTTAGGTTTTTAGAGTGAGAAAATGACATTTTTGTATATCGGCAATACAAACAGGTAAATAATGATCCTCATTCCCCATACAATATGTTGGCCAGCGCTTTGGGGAAAGCTAAATAGTTTCCGGAGTGTGAAGACTTGGTCAAAAATTGGTCAATTTTGTTTGACAATTTTATTTAGGGGGAAAGCAAAATACTTCTCCACCTCACCTCACTCTCTCTCCACCTCACCTCACTCTCTCTCCACCTCACCTCTATCTTCTCCGATTAGGTCGCCGGCCGGAAAAAATTTCCGGCCGGCAACCATAAAATTTTTCCGGCCGACAACCATAACAAAAAAATTTCACTCACTCTCTCTCTCTCTAGAAACTCCGGCGAAGGGGTTTCCCTTCGCCGGAGTTCCGGTCTGTTGAAGAACAGACCGATCTCTGTTGAAGAACAAACCGGAACTCCGGCGAAGGGAAACCCCTTCGCCGGAGTTTCTAAAGAGAGAGAGAGAGTGAATTTTTTTTTATGGTCGCCGGCCGACGACCTAATCGGGGAAGATAAAAAGGTGAGGTGGAGAGAGAGTGAGGTGAGGTGGAGAGAGAGTGAGGTGAGGTGGAGTGTTTTTTTTTTTTTATTTCCCCTTAAAATTTATTTCCCCGGAAAATTTATAAATTTCTACATATTCCCTTTAAAATTTCACACCCCGGAAATTATTTAGCTTTCCCTAAAGCGCTGGCCAATATGTTTCTCCAGAAACTTTTCAAAATTTTGCATATTCCCTTTAACATTTCACACCCCGGAAACTATTTAGCTTTCTCCAAAGCGCTGGCCTATAACTATGGTATATGGATTTCATGTTGAACACTTCCCAATCAATGGGTATAGGTTCAGAAAATAGGTTCATATCAATAGCCTATATGTATATGAGGTTAGATTCATAAATATTTCAAAATGGTAAAATATTTTGTTGAACACTTTGCAATCGTCAATGGCTTTGTGGCTTTAATGTTATCTTTTTTTTATGAAATTGTAGTAATAAGCTATTTTTACACAATTTGTCATTTATTGTTTTCTCACCCTTGCTCGTGGTTTTGGTATATGATTTATAAATGGTTCATTTTTTTAGGGTGGGTTTTAAAATGAAGGAGTATACAGTGAAGCTAATTAACAAATGAATTCATATTGAACTAATCCGTCCAACTTTAGTGTGCGGGATGAGGAGGACTTAAAAAATAAAGTATTCGTACAAAAGAAAAATGAGAGATTGTCAAATCCGCAATGAGACTGTAAATAAGAAAAGGATTGAGGAATCCATGGCAGAAGCTTGGAGCTTATTTTTATGTACGATCATTTGGAGTTCTTTACAGAATTCTAAAATCTTATAAGTATTCTGAAACCAATTTTGATAGTTTACTATATCGTTGTATTCTTCATCCAACTCGATTCAAATAATTCCCAAAGACAAACATGTCAAACAAAACAGATCACTTGAGACGATCTTAATATTGAATACTTTCACGTGGAAAATTTGTTTATAATCATGTAAACCTCTCTAATTTTTGTAAGTGTTTTTAAGTTATTTTTATTACCGGAATGTTATTATACTTTCCTTTTATTTAGATTTATAACTTTGATTATACTGTGATTCGTTAGATTTTCTATTAAGAATGAGTTGTGCTTGACCTAAGACTTCTGTTATACCCTTAATTAGTTAGAAGTTAGATATCCACCACTAACCTAAGCCAGAATTAAATGAAAAAATAACTACTCCAACTTTCTTATTCAATTTTTTTTTTTAAACAATCCATAATCGTATTTCATAAACTCGCTCAAAATAAAATTGATTTAAAAGATATTGTCTACAAACCCTTCCCAAAATTTAAAATAAAGTCTTTCCTAGAAATAAAGTTACCAATTTAAAAAACAATAATTGTTTCCTTCTTAGAAATAAAATAACTAATTTAAGAAAAAAAGAGACAAAATAAATTTCAAAAGTTAAAAAAAGAAATTAAAATCTCTTTCTCTTTCAATAAAATAATATCTAATTTAAGAGAAAAGAACGAAAAAAATAATAATACAAAAGAATAATATCCAATAAAAATCGCTCTCTCTCTCTCTCCGTAAAATATAACAATAAATTTCGTAACATTTGATTGATACAAGTGTCCGTGCCTTAGGGCACGGGATATACCCTAGTTATCATTAATAATAAGAAACTCTAAAAAAGTATCAAATCGTATGTTACTGTATGTTACTGTAAAGACGAATTCATCACATCAAATCAACTAGATTGGTCGACTAAATGATGAAATCTATGAAGTTTGATTGAGATAATAAAAGGAAAAAATAAGAAACAGTGATAAACCAAAAGAGACATTAATCAATTTAATCATTAAAGTTTTCTTCTAATATAATCACATTATCCTATTTCTCTCTCTCTCTATTTCCTTATAATCAAAACTAGAATTCTAACTTAATTTCTAAAGAACATTCTATCGTCAAGAATTAGTGACAAAATTAATAACAATCTTTCTTCACCTTTCTCTGCTCCATGCACTAATTTCTCTTGCTAGCACCACTACTATCACTTACACTTTTGACATTCATGTTTTTCTTATTTCTTTGAAACACTTTCGCCAGATACTTCTTTGTCCTCTCAAGAATAGTTTCTTTCTTCGTTGTAAATGGGTAACTCCTTAGATATCTTTGTCTACTTAAAGATCTTCTCATCTGATCATTCATCATGGGCACGTCACCACCACCACCACCAGCACCACTGCTGCTGCTCCCCCTATTCAAGGTTCTGACAAACTCTGCTTCAGATTCCGGCCACTTGTGTAAGTTCACATACGTCGGTGTGACGGACGTAACTATATCGTCATTAGCATAATTGGAGATACAATCAGAACTCATTTTCTTTAAACTTAGAAGAATTAACTAAAATACTTGAACTTTATTGATAAAAGTGAATGAATAAAACAACTACTAGTCCCCTTTATATAGTCCTAGAGTTTCCTAATTCTAATCAAATTCAAATAGCAACTTCTAAGAAAATAAAAACTACTAGAATGAAAGAAATCTTAAACTGCAAGCAATTACTAAAAATAGAAAAACTACTAAAAATTAGATTTTGAGACCTAAACGATGAAATTTGACCCTCAAAGTGGGCCGGTCGTGGCAAAGGGAAAGGAATGAGCCGAATGTTATTTTTGGGCCATCTCCTCTACGTCAACTAAACCCTAGTTGAATTCAACCAATCATGGCAAAACATGAAGTATCCAGTTAGTGCAAGTAGTATATTTAAGGTGGATTCTTCTTCTTTCTATTTTGGTTGTTGTTCTTGCTTATTTCCTTCTATTCCAAGGAATTTTGCATAATGAATTCAACTACCCAACCAAGTGGTTTAATAAAGGTATTCAATAATACACCATTACAAGTAGTTCCAAACGCTATGAAAATTAATTTGTTAAAAACGTTGAGTAATTCATCGGGTATTAGAATAAAAACCGAATAATGGTGCAATGACTGGTATAGGTGTGGAATAATTACTTGAAGTGAGTTTGATATTGTAATTGGTTGCATTAGTTGATGTAATTTTAATCTATTGTTAATTGCCAATGTTGATTTTATGCAAGACCCATATCTAATGTTTTTCGCTCTTGAAATCGCACTATCTCTTCACTCATTAACCTCAGTACTATTGTCTCAAACCTTCTTGTTGCTTCTACCCCCTCGGCCTTCAACTGCATTTCATCACATAATCCGTTGTCAATTTCGATTGAAAATGCTGAATATTTGGTTCTGAGTATAAAACAACAACGAATTAGCAAATATACTAAGATTGATATACTCGCCTCCTTGTATTCATGCTCGGGTTTCTCCTCCCTTGTCTGATCTAATTAGCAACCAATAGTAATTGAAGAATGAAAATATGAAGACTTGCAGTTTGCTATGCTGGGTTTCGCTTAATGAACGGAGGAAAAAGCTCATTGGTTTCTGCTTCTTCTAACTTAAACTTGGTAGTGTACAAATTCTTGAAGTTTTGAAATTCAGATGACGATGAAAGTCCGATTTATCTGATAAATTTGCTTATAGAAATATAATAATGTCAACCATTGACGGACAAAAAGGAAGCAATTAAAGTTTTAAATGTAAAAGCTTACAGGTCTATCTCCTTCCGCTTAATTGCTTCGGCTAGTTCACAGTGTTGCTTGAAAGCATTGGCTCTTTCTAGAAATATAAAAGGGCATACGTTAAACTTCTACAAGAAAACTAAAAGTACTAACAAACTAACTTAACTGTTTCATATAATTTGATATTTTTCATGATGTGCAGATCAAGCTGTTCCAACCGTGCAACTGAGGTAAGTGATTCACAATGGATCAAGGGTCATGGCGTGGTGGGACGGCCCATTTGTAACCTGTGGCATGTATGGCAAGCCAGATTCACAACCACACCTTGATAGACTGCACTGCACAAACATAATTTTTCAAAGGTTCTTCAAAAGTCATTAAGAGGTGGTGAGCCTGCAGCCGAAAAAGAAACCCATATTTAGAAACCAGAAACATGAAATTGTGGAAGGATATGAAACATGAGCATAAGGATACCTCTTTTTGTAGTTTAACTGACAATAGTTCTGATTTCGTTCCAAGGTCTGAAAATGCCCTGTCGAGATTTTTTTCTCTTCACAAGCACCCAAGAGTTTGACGGCCTTGCCAAAGTCCGATAGAGCCTGACCCAATTCTGGAAACAGGTATACAACAAAAGTGAACCTTGTGGAGAGGCAAGCTAATGGAGCCTATGCTGAACCGAGAATGGACTGTGTAACTAAGAGAATATCAAACGAAAACTAATATTTCACCTCTGTGCTTCTTCACGAGGCGAAAGGCATGTTTTTGTTCCTCCAGTAAGTGGTCTTCAAGCTCAAAGACGTGACACTTTAATTTCTCACATTCAGCATCTGATTCTTCAACAGGCTTTTCCTTTCCAAGGACAACCGTCACTTACTTTAGGTTGCACATCTTGTAAAGAATTTCAAGAAAACTCTGTAGAGAATTTGAGTCAAGATACCCTAAAATGTAGGGTAGTTGTATATTTATATAAAAGAGAGTGTAACCAAGATTACAATAATGACCCTCAAGAAAATCAAAATACAATCAAAGTACTTAAGAACAATATACACTAACACCCCCCCTCAAGCCGAACGGCTACCAACTAGTGAGAGCTTGAAATTAAGATCTTTGAACCTAGATGATGACAATCCTTTTGTAAAAATGTCCGCCAATTGATCCTCACCCGATATAAAGTGAACTCGAAGATTGCCTCCTTTGACTTGCTCACGAACAAAATGGAAATCAATTGCCGCGTGCTTGGTTCGTGAGTGTAGAATCGGGTTAACCGCAAGATAAGTTGTACTCAAGTTGTCACAATATATAATAGGGGAATCAGATAGGGGCAGCCCCAACTCATGGAGCAAATTGCGGACCCAAATAATCTCAGCAGTTGCATGGGCCACGGCCCTATATTCGGCCTCAGTTGACGAACGGGCCACAGTGGGTTGGGTTTTTGAAGCCCAAGCTATTAAATTCGGGCCAAGGAAGATACCATATCCAGATGTAGATCGACGGTCATCAGGCGAGCCAGCCCAGTCAGCATCTGAATATCCAATGAGAGGCTGACTCGTGGCTCGCCGGAAAGTTAAACCATGATCAAGAGATCCTTTGACATATCGGAGAATTCTCTTAGCAGCGATCAAGTGATGAGATGTTGGTTTACTCATGAACTTTGAAATTTGATTCACAGCATAAGCTATGTCTGGTCGAGTTAGGGTTAGGTATTGTAAAGCTCCTACAATACTTCTGTACATTTGGGGATCAGATAGAGTTTCTCCATCATTCTTTGATAATTTAGTTCCAGTGATTACCGGTGTTGCCACTGGTTTTGAATCAATTAAACCGAAACGACGAAGTAAGTCTAGGGAATACTTACGTTGAGTTAAAGTTAACCCTTCTGATGAACGAGTTGCTTCCATTCCAAGAAAATAACTGAGATCCCCAAGATCAGACATATCAAATTGAAGCTTGAGATTATTAATAAGAGATTTTAATAGACCAGGAGACGAACTTGTAACAATAATGTCGTCCACATATAATAATAACACAGTGAGATCATGAGAAGCCCTATGATAGAACATCGATGGATCGGATATGGATTGTTTGAATCCCAATTTTAAAATAGATGAACTAAAACGATGATGCCATGCTCGAGGTGCTTGCTTCAAACCATATAGGGCCTTATGTAGTTTACAAACAAAATTAGGGTTTGAAGGATCTTCAAAACCCTTTGGTTGACTGAGATAAACATTTTCATGAAGATTTCCATTAAGAAAAGCGTTTTTCACATCGAGTTGACGAATACCCCAATTACCTGTAACAGCAAGAGAAAGAACTGTCCTAATTGTTGCAGGTCTAACCACAGGACTGTAGGTTTCACCATAATCCACTCCATATTGTTGCGAATATCCACGAGCGACCAATCTTGCCTTGTAACGTTCTATCGATCCATCAGCTTTCTGTTTTACCTTGTAGATCCATTTGGAATCAATTATATTTCCATTTGATGGTGGTGGTACCAGAGACCAAGTTTGATTTTTCATTAGAGCAGCCATTTCATCCTCCATAGCCTTTCTCCAGTGAGCATGTTTCGAAGCAGAGGAAAAAGTTGTCGGTTCATCAAACGAAGATGCAGAAACAGATTGAGATAGAAGAATTTTAGGTTTTCTAGTTCCATCCCTTGATCGAGTGACCATGGGATGAATGGAAGAAGAAGAAGTGTTTGATGGAAGATCAGTAATGGAGGAGTCGACATTTGCAGGAACCGGAATTGGTAAAGTAGGGAGAGAGGCGTTGATCGGATTTGAAATTAGGGTTTCAGTAGGAGACAAGGTCTGTTGAGTGGAAGAGGGGACAGATGGTAGAGTAGTGGAGGGTGTAGTGGCAGTTTCGACAGTTTGGTCTATAACCGAAGGACCAGCTGGTAATTCAGAGGATGTCGCTGGTTGAAAACGCGTGGCAGAGGTGGGACCACTTGGGGAGGACAAGGGCGACGCGTTTTGTGTACGTGGAAAGGAGGTGATTACAGGACCGTTAGATGAAATTGGACGTAGGACATCTTTGACCGTCCAAATTAAAGTAGACGGAGGAGGGTTAGGGTTTTTCAAATTGGTCGTTTGTGAGGACGAAGATGATGAAAAGGGGAAAAGCTCTTCGTCGAACAGAACATGACGAGATATATAAATTCGAGAGGAACTCTCATCAAGACACTTATAGCCCTTATGATTTGGGCTATATCCTAGAAGAATACACGGTTTAGTTTTGATATCGAGTTTTGAATTTCGATAGGGAGATAAAAGAGGGAAGCATCTGCATCCAAAAGTTCGAAGATGATGATAGGAGGGTTTGAAATTGAATAATTTTTGAAAGGGTGAGAGATTATTAAGAATTGGAGTTGGTAATCGATTGATAGTATATATTGCTGTTTGAAAAGCATCCGGCCAGTATTTATGTGGAAGTGAAGCTTGATGAAGAAGACAGAGGGAAGTTTCAACCAAATGTCTTATTTTTCTTTCGGCTATGCCGTTCTGTTGGGGAGTGTGTGGACATGAACGACGATGATGAATTCCGTTTTGAATTAGATAATTAGATAGGTCGGAATTCACGAACTCCCCTCCACCATCTGACTGTAAAACTTTAATGGGTTTGCCAAATTGTTTTTCAACAAAAATTTTGAAATTGTGAAAATGAAACTTCACTTCCGATTTGTTTTTGAGAAAATAGATCCATGTAAACCTGGTATACTCATCAATTAGCAATAAAACATATCTATGACCTGAAATTGACATCTCAGGGGATGGTCCCCAAAGATCAGTATGAATGATTTCATTTGGAGCAGAAGAATGATAAATAACAGAATCAAAAGGAAGTCGATGATGTTTACTAGAAACACAACTCAAACATTTACTTAAGTTCATTACAGACTTTTTAATTTTCAAATCATTGTCTTTGATTACGAAATTTAAAACTTTCAGATGAGGATGAGCAAGGCGACGATGCCAGACTTCAGAAGTGGTAGTTGAGGCTGATGAATGAGATGAAGCAAGTAGGGAGATTGGTGGTGATGAAGCTTTGGGAAGAGAGAGACGAAATAGGCCATTATCAATCGTTCCTACCAGGAGTCTCCTCCCTGTTGGAATGTCCTGAACGAAGAAACCATTTCGATGAAACACCACAAAACAATCAAAATCATGGAGGAGACGAGACACAGAGATGAGATTCTTTTTGAAGGAAGGAACAAGTAATACATTTTTAAGAGAAATAGAAGTAAGAGGAAGAGAGATATTAGAAATACCAGAGACAGAAGCTAGCTGACCTGTTCCCACCATTACTTGATCAGGAGTCGAAATTTCAGACCGAGCAGAGGTTGAAGCAATGTCAGAGGAAATATGCATTGATGCTCCTGAATCAATATACCAATTTGGATCAAGTGGAGCTGATTCAATCCCCATAGCAGCAAAGGACTGAGCCAAATCAGAATGATTTGGAAGCTTAAAGCATTGACGAGCTGAGTGGCCAATCTTACCACAATATTGACAAGTAATAGGAGAGGAGGAAGAAGGTGGTGGTCCAAGAACAGAGTAAGAGGTGTTTCTGTAATTACCTCTATTGGAGTGATAGTTCCGATTCCCTCTATAACCACCTCTGCTTTGTCTTCCTCTATTACCTCTTTGAACAGAGTATTGAGGAGGTCGAGTGTTTTGGATTGAAGATTGAGTAAAGAAGACAGGAGTTTGAACAGTGGGAGGCTTTGTGAGTTCTAAACGAAACTCATGGGTCAAAAGAAGAGAGTGAAGCTCTGAGTAGCTGGGAGGGGAAAGTCTTGTAGTAATGGATGTGACAAAGGTCTCATAATCAGGACCAAGTCCAGAAAGCACAATGAGAACCAACTCAGAGTCAGCTACAGTATGACCTATAGCTGCAAGAGAGTCTGAGATGGATTTGATACGAAGGAGATAATCAGAAATGGAAAGAGATCCCTTCTTGAGAGTTTGAAGTTGGAGCTTAAGATTCATTAGACGAGCTGAGTTGATTGATGAGAAGCTTCTTTCAAGAGAATCCCATACTTCTTTAGAAGTGGTTAACCCAAGAACTTGGCTGAGGATGGGTTCGGTTAGAGTGGCATTTAGCCATGATAGAAGCATCTGATCGATGCGATACCAAAAGACATATTCTGGATTTCTTTGAGGTTGAGAAGAGGATTCAGTTAAGCTGGGAAGAAACTCAGGAGGAGATGGGTAAGAACCATCAATGAACTTGAACAAGTCCTGAGAATGAAGGATAGGGAGAAGCTGGCTTTTCCATAAGAGATAATTTGTATTATCAAGTCTTATGGATACGAGATTAGCAATGTTAGAGAGAGCTGGAAATGGGGAATGGGTTTGGGTGGGAAAAGAAGAAGGAGAAGAGGGGCTCACAGTGAAATCGGCCATTGAAGGAGAAGAAGAAGGAGAGAGATTGCACTGAAAAACAGAGAATAAACCTAGGGATTGGCTCTTGATACCATGTAGAGAATTTGAGTCAAGATACCCTAAAATGTAGGGTAGTTGTATATTTATATAAAAGAGAGTGTAACCAAGATTACAATAATGACCCTCAAGAAAATCAAAATACAATCAAAGTACTTAAGAACAATATACACTAACAAACTCAAGTTATGACTTTACGAGTTTATAAATGGCAGTTCTTTTTATAATGATTTTTCTAAACCCCATTAACATTACAAGTTCTAATTAGGTAAGGGTAGAATCTTGTTTGTGTTCAATTTCGGTTTTCTAACTTTCTCGCCTTTTATTAGTTGTGTTTACAGTACAATTTTCTCTTTTTATTTTTATTCAGGCAATTGGATGCTATCTTCCAAAAACTCAAACACAAACTACCTTGAAAATTTGCATCAAGTCGGCTGGCTTCTTTCTAAAAATACCGATCTCCTGAGACCTGACTCTCTCCATTGCTTGTAAAGAGAACCAAAAACCAATATGAAATTGTCAGTCATTTTAAAATTTTCCATCTGAAGCAACTATATTTCAAAATGTTGTATTTGCATAAACGTGAAAGAGTCTAAAATTAAATATTTTGTCTGTCTTTTCTCTTTCCTGCATTTCATTTCTTTCTTTTCCATTAATTTGTCGTAGGGTCGCTGACAAGACGACCCTCCGCTAACAACTTTCTTGATCTCCTTTTTTTCTCTCCACTACCACTTCATCCACCAACGCACTCTTTTTCCATTTTCAATGTTCCGGTGAAAGAGAAGGTTCATTCATCAGAATCTTTTGTGTGATTTGGTGTGTTAAGTTTGTGGCACCGTAAGAATAGAGAAAAAAAAAGGTGAGCTCAGAATGTGAGACCAAATGGACAAGTTGGTCGTTAAAAAAAGGAAGATTTGTCTGTCCTATAAAGTTCAAATTATATACTGTTTGTGTTTTTCATTTTTGAAGTGGTCATGGGAGTTTTTCAGATAATCAGAAGCTAAACAGTATAGTTGGTCATCTCCTTCATTCCTTCATTCTTCTTCCTTATAATGGATGGATCTGACACCCGGTTTGTTTGTTAACTCTTTTTCGTTGCTTCTCTGTTCAAAGTACAGGACTGTTTATTTAGTATACCCTGACTCGAATTCTCAAGGAAATTTGTTTTTTTGTAACTTCTATCCTGCTGCAGTTAACAGAGAAAGTTTACAGAAATATGGATGATACAAGTCGAAATCTCCGATTTACGGTGCCGTTTCCTATGTTGGCTTACCCTGTCTATCTGGTCAGTTTGTTCACCATCTTGATTGAATTCATAGACTTCTTCTTCACCATATATTCATTCATATGAGAGTGTTGTTTGTTAAGCTGGTTTGTTTTCGGTTTTAGTGGCGTAGAAGTCCCGGAAAGAAGGGTTCTCATTTTGACCCAAACAGCGATTTGTTCACTCCGAATGAGAGGAATTCTGTAATCATTTCCACACTTTGTTGGACTACAATGTTGATCTTGCTCATAGGATTCTTTATCATAGTAGGTCCCATCAAGGTTCTCAAGCTATATGTTGTTCCATATTGGGTGTGTTAAGTTCTTCATCCTACATTATTTCATCATCTTGTTCGATTTTGATTTATTAGATATATCATATAGGATATCCTAATTTTGGACTTGATTTCAAATTCAGGTCTTTGTGATGTGGTTGGATTGTGTAACTTACTTGCATCACCATGGTTACAAGCAAAAGCTTCCTTGGTATAGAGGAAAGGTGAGAAACTGTGAACCAATTTCGTTTATGAACTTCCGTGTTTATGAACTTCCGTGTGACGAATTATAGTCGTTCGGGTAGTATATATCATGTGTTTCTTTCCACTTAGTAAGTGTTTTCTAATTTTTGGTATATAACAGGAATGGAGCTACCTAAGAGGAGGGCTTACGACAGTTGATCGTGACTACGGGTGGATTAAAAACATTCACCATGATATTGGGACTCGTGTTATCCATCATCTCTTCCCTCAAATCCCACACTATCACTTGGTAGAAGCGGTAAGTCTTTAACAACCACTTTCTCTAAAAAGCTCTAACTCGTAAACAATGTTCTTTATTTTATATCTATAGATAGATATTTGCTTGTTGGGATAATCCCACAACAGTTGAGGAAAGGGAGCCGGTGTTAGAAAAGTCTTTAACGAACAATGTCCATACCCCTAGCTTTTGATTTAGACATGTCTATAATGCGATAGAATTCGTCAAAGAGCTCCGTGTTAATGGGTACCTAATCTTGAAAATGCAGACAGAGGCAGCGAAGCCGGTGTTAGGAAAGTACTACAGGGAGCCTAAGAAATCAGGACCAATCCCGATTCATTTAGCCGAAAATCTAATTAAAAGCATGAGACAAGATCATTATGTTAGTGATTCTGGGGAGGTTGTGTATTATCAAACCGATAACCAGAGGGATGCAAGTTCTAAAAACAAGTCAGAGTAGAGATATTGTTGATGGTAAACTATTCGTTGAGATGTTTTGATCGATCGCCACCGATATTTTCTTTCATAATTCAACTTTGTAATGGTAATCTATGAAGAAGGGAAACTTCAAAGTTTTGCAGGTAAAGAGAAAATGGGTAGAGTTAATATGTATCTGTCTATGATGATAACGAGATTTTTAGCTGATTGTTAAGTATTGAGCAAGCCTCATGTTCCTGTATTGTTCTATAGATTTTGTCTGTATAGGTTCATGGTTATTCTCAACCTGTATTGTCCCAATTCCGAAAAGTGGGATTTTATCTGAATTGGTTTAAAGTAGTAGTATCCTGGTATGGGTTTTAAGCTGATATAAATGATATTTATTATTATTAGTATTTTATTTTATTTTTCTGAAACATGATATTTATTATTTCAATTTATAATATGGTCATTAGAAACAAAATAACCTTTAAAAAAAATACTCCTAACCCAGATAAAGAAAAGAGAAAAAAAAAATTGAAATCTATAAATTGGCGTTTCATAGAACAAAGATGCGGTTTCCTACAGTAGTAGCCCCTTTTTAACTGTGTTTGGAAAGTTGTGATATATCATCACAAGTTTAGGGTTTTCTGGCTTTTCAGAGAACAAAGATGCGGTTTCCGTATTAATTTATTTGTTGGTCTTTCAATTCAGTTGTTAAGCTTAGGGTTTGATGATTTTATCATCACAAGTTTGCTTTCTGATTTTAGTATCTAATGTTAAACTCATGATTTCTCCATTGTACAACTTAGGATTCTCTGTTTTCTTACATTTAATTGACTGGAAATTTATGGGTTTTCTGGTTTTCTTCACTACAATACTTAGGGCTCTCTGGTGTTGTCTATTTAATTTAGGCAGCGGCTTTGGGGAATAAAGAAAATTCTCCGGGGCATAAAGATTTAGTCAATATTGATTGACTTGTGGGGCATATTTATTGTTTAGTTCAAAAATCCACTTGATTAAATTTTAACCCCAAATCTTCATCTTCTCATTATCTTCGGCACCACAATTTTGGACCACTGCCACCACTCTTTCCGACCACCACCATTCCAACCATTGTCGCTATCCCCTCTCTCTATTTCTCTGTCCTCTCTTCTTCCATCTCCTCTTTTGGTCATTTTCTATTTAAGATTTTCCCTCTCCTCTTGTTTGAAAGAGGGGATACCTATAGGAAGAAAGACACAAAAACAAAACCAGGAATTCGAGATCAATAATACCATCATCGGTGTCATAAACACCAACCGAAAGAAAATCATCAAAAGGGATTATGTATAGAGGTGTAGCTAAAATCAAAGACCTTTGGAAAAAGAAACTAGGGTTTGGCTTGGTCTTTTGATTATGCTGAAGATGCAGCTCATGTTTATGATTTTGCACCTAGAGATCTTGGTCGTTTGAAAGCTGAAACCAATTGCCCTTATTAATCCCACTATTTTTTTTTATCAATTACCCTTTAATAATCATTCCAGCCCTAATTTTCATTTTTACGGTCACAGTCATCATCATTTTGACGTTAATCTATATTTATAGAAATTCAAAGAGGGCTCTAACTGATCTTAATGATTATGATCTGAGTTTTCTTGTGGAATAAGATGATGTATTAGAGATTAATAATTGGCTCTGATATAAGTTTTATTCCTCCTACATCTTTGAAACCCTTTACAATTTCAAATTGTATGTGTATAATTATCTTTAATCTATGAATGAGATGAGAAGTTGTAATCTTTATTTGCTTTTGATTTTTTTTTTTTAGCTTTTTTTGTTGAAAAGCTTTTAATTGTTCTTTGATTTAGTAATGAGTGTCTGTTTATGATTGATGGATTTTACTTTGTTTAGGATTCAATGAAGGATGAAGTGAGATGTTTTTTTAATTGTTTCTTATGTCTTCTCTGAAATGGAGGGGGTATTTGAAAGTAATGGGATGAAGAGATTTCTGAATAAGATGGTATTTGGAAATACTCGTGAGATACAAAGATAAAAAGAGGATGAACAGGTTACAGGAGAGAGATGACGAGAGAAAGAGATGAAGGTTGGGGGTCAAAAGTCAAAAAATTTAATTTTTGGATTCAAACTGAATATGTCTCCTAGGTCAAATGTCGCTGACCAAAGTCTTTATTCCCGGAGAATTTTCTTTATTCCCCAAAGCCGCGGCCTTAATTTATTATGAATTGGGATTTTTTTCTTGTACAGTTAATTGACCTGCCGTTCTTACTATATTCTCCATTCGTGATGGAGGAAAGTAATAGTTTAACAAAGAACTCATTTTTTGTCAACAGTTGGTAGCCCAAGTGGTTCCAAGGTGTTCACATATTCTCGGAGAAATTTTTTCACCAAGAATATTTTTCTCCATAGAGCCTTTCCATATTTTCCATTGTTTGGTTGTTTAAAGGAAAAAGTATTAGTTTTCCACTTTCTTACTTTCCTATTGTTTGGTTTACTACCGAAAATAAATGGAAATATTTTGTTAAATCAAAATAAATCATATCTTTAAGAAAAGTATACATCCAAAATTAATAAAACTAGAAGAGATAATAAATAAAGAGAAGAAGAAAAAGAAGACCAAAAAGCTGTTTATAACTATAAAAGATGGACTTGTATGGAATACATATGGAGATTGTGAGAGAGATGAAGAAAGTACCGGGGCTGCTTACTTGGTGCCTACTAATGATGGCATGAAAATTAGTGTTCGAAGTTCTAATTTCATTTAATCAGAAAAAACTAGCTTAGAGATGTCTCTTTCCATTACACCCAAATATAAACCATAAACAAAAAATCAACCAAATTTCAATGGCATTACAATGGGTTTTTTTTTCATATTTTCACTAGTTACAGAAAAAGAAAAACTATTAATGAAAGATAACATATTAATCCAGTGGAGATATCATAGTAATTCAATGAAAACAGATACTACATATATATATATATATATATAGAGAGAGAGAGAGAGAGAGAGAGAATGAAGACATATACTAGAGAGAGAGGGAGAAAGAGGAGTAGTTTGAGGACTATTTCCTTTTCATATTTTCAAGAGAAGAAATGGGAAAAGCTGAAGACGATTCAGGGTTAAATTTTGCACATTAATTAGCAAAACAATCTCTAAAACCTAAACCCTGAAATTTTTTTTTTCTTCAACTGAGTTCAGTTAAATGACTGCATTTAGATGATTAATGCGAACTAATTTGATCAATGGTTTCTGGTGAGATAGTTTCAGGTCCAGGATTGAGGAAGAAAACTTTGGTAGCACCACAATGTGAACAAAAATGGCAAGAACTCTTGACCTCAGAATTGACTGGACAGAGAATACTTGTCTCAGTTGCATTTTTGCTGCGGGTACAATTGGTTTCTTCTTGAGAAGTTAACAATAATGATGGGTTCTCAAAGAGAAAAATAGACATAAATATTTTGGAGAAACTTTTTCTCTCCCAAGAGGTGGGTAAGAAGTTTCTCTCTTTTTGGAGAAAGTAGGAGAAATAAAACTCACGTGACCTATACTTTCTCTTCCCCTTATTCTTACATCAAACACAAGAAAAAGTTAATTAACAAATGAATTCATATTGAACTAATCCGTCTAACTTTAGTGTGCGGGATAAGGAGGACTTAAAAAATAAAGTATTCACAAAAGAAAAATGAGAGATTGTCAAATCCGCAACGAGACTGTAAATAAGAAAAGGATGGAGGAATCCATGGCAGAAGCTTGGAGCTCATTTTTATGTAAGATCATTTGGAGTTCTTTACAGAATTCTAAAATCTTATAAGTATTCTGAAACCAATTTTGATAGTTTACTATATCGTTGTATTCTTCATCCAACTCGGTTCAAATAATTCCCAAAGACAAACATGTCAAACAAAACAGATCACTTGAGACGTTCTCAATATTGAATACTTTCACGTGGAAAATTTGTTTATAATCATGTAAACCTCTCTAATTTTTGTAAGTGTTTTTAAGTTATTTTTATTACCGGAATGTTATTATACTTTCCTTTTATTTAGATTTATAACTTTGATTATACTGTGATTCGTTAGATTTTCTGTTAAGAATGAGTTGTGCTTGACCTAAGACTTCTGTTATACCCTTAATTAGTTAGAAGTTAGATATCCACCACTAACCTAAGCCAGAATTAAATGAAAAAATAACTACTCCAACTTTCTTATTCAATTTAATTTTTTTTAAGCAGTCCATTATCGTACTTCATAAACTCGCTCGAAATAAAATTGATTTAAAGGATATTGTCTACAAACCCTTCCCAAAATTTAAAATAAAGTCTTTCGTAGAAATAAAGTTACCAATTTAAAAAACAATAATTGTTTCATTCTTAGAAATAAAATAACTAATTTAAGAAAAAAAAAAAACAAAATAAATTCCAAAAGTTAAAAAAAGAAATTAAAATCTATTTCTCTTTCAATAAAATAATATCTAATTTAAGAGAAAAGAAAGAAAAAAATAATAATACAAAAGAATAATATCCAATAAAAATCGCTCTCTCTCTCTCTCTGTCGTAACATTTGATTGATATAAGTGTCCGTGCCTTAGGGCACGGGATACACCCTAGTTATCATTAATATTAAGAAACTCTAAAAAAATATCAAATCGTATGTTACTGTATGTTACTGTAAAGACGAATTCATCACATCAAATCAACTAGATTGGTCGACTAAATGATGAAATCTATGAAGTTTGATTGAGATAATAAAAGGAAAAAATAAGAAACAGTGATAAACCAAAATAGACATTAATTAATTTAATCATTAAAGTTTTCTTCTAATATAATCAGATTATCCTATTTTTCTCTCTCTCTCTCTCTCTCTCTCTCTCTCTCTCTCTCTCTCTCTCTCTCTCTCTCTCTATTTCCTTATCAAAATTAGAATTCTAACTTAATTTCTAAAGAACATTCTATCGTCAAGAATTAGTGACAAAATTAATAACAATCTTTCTTCACCTTCCTCTGCTCCATGCACTAATTTCTCTTGCTAGCACCACTACTATCACTTACATTTTTGACATTCATGTTTTTCTTATTTCTTTGAAACACTTTCGCCAGATACTTCCTTGTCCTCTCAAGAATAGTTTCTTTCTTCGTTGTAAATGGGTAACTCCTTAGATATCTTTGTCTACTTAAAGATCTTCTCATCTGATCATTCATCATGGGCACGTCACCACCACCACCAGCACCACTGCTGCTGCTCCCCCTATTCAAGGTTCTGACAAACTCTGCACCAGATTCAGGCCACTTGTTTAAGTTCACATACGTCGGTGTGACAGGCATAACTATATCGCCATTAGAACCCATTTTCTTTAAACTTAATAGAATTAACTAAAATACTTAAACTTTATTGATAAAAGTGAATGAATAAAACAACTACTAGTCCCCTTTATATAGTCCTAGAGTTTCCTAATCCTAATCACATTCAAATAGCAACTTCTAAGAAAATATAACACTAGAATGAAAGAAATCTTAAACTGCAAGCAATTACTAAAAATAGAAAAACTACTTAATGTGAAACAGTAAGAGTAGAGGAAAGAAAAGGTGAGCTTAGAATGTGAGACCAAATGGACAAGTTGGTCGTCAAAAAAAAGGAAGATTTGTCTGGCCTATAAAGTTCAAATTAATGAATGGTTCGGAACGTTGGTAGGTGGATTAGAAAACGAACCCCAAATTGGCGGAAAAGCTAAAGCTTTGGCTGATGAGTCGCTCAAAGTGAATAGTATATAACCTAGTGATGAGAAGAACATCTTACACTCAACCATTAATGGCGAATTGGTTCTCACCACAATGTGGTGTCAGATCCATTCTTCATTTCTTTCCTCGCCCAAGAACCCTCTTCTTCACCACCCCAACTAACACCACCACCACCATTAACAAAACCACATTTTTTACCACTAATAATGAAAATTTGAATCAAAGAAATGGTGGGGAAGAAAAAAATGATGAGTTTAATCCAGGTGCAGCTCCTCCATTTAGAATAGCTGAAATCCGCTCTTCAATTCCTAAACATTGTTGGATTAAGAATCCATGGAGGTCTTTAAGTTATGTTCTTAGAGACATTGTTATCCTTTTAGCCTTGG
Organism: Eschscholzia californica subsp. californica; assembly: GCA_002897215.1. Taxonomy (NCBI): domain Eukaryota; kingdom Viridiplantae; phylum Streptophyta; class Magnoliopsida; order Ranunculales; family Papaveraceae; genus Eschscholzia; species Eschscholzia californica. The sequence goes on from BEHA01000035.1 coordinate 489,169, forward strand.
CTTCATCTGCTATTTACTTTAACAATTGGGTTTTCTGGTTTTTCTATTGGGTTGCTCAAGGAACTATCTTTTGGGCTATATTTGTTCTTGGCCATGATTGGTACTTCTCTTCTCTTTCTTACTTTCTTAGATAGTTAGATTATAATTTTGCATACCCATTTTGGTTTTTTGATTCAGTTTTATTTTACTGTTTGTGTTTTTCATTTTTGAAGTGGTCATGGGAGTTTTTCAGATAATCAGAAGCTAAACAGTATAGTTGGTCATCTCCTTCATTCCTTCATTCTTGTTCCTTATAATGGATGGTACTATATCATTTCATATTCTCTGGTTTTATAACACTCTGATGTATCTGAATTTGATTTCCATTTGAATTGTTGAATGTGAATGTAATGCTGCAGGAGAATCAGTCACAGGACTCACCATCAGAATCACGGGCATGTCGAGAACGATGAATCATGGCACCCGGTTTGTCTGTTAACTCTTTTTCATTGCTTCTCTGTTCAAATTACTTTTGTTTATTTAGTATACCCTGACTCGAATTCTCAAGGAAATTTGGTTTTTTGTAACTTCTATCTTGCTGCAGTTAACAGAGAAAGTTTACAGAAATATGGATGATACAAGTCGAAATCTCCGATTTACGGTGCCGTTTCCTATGTTGGCTTACCCTGTCTATCTGGTCAGTTTGTTCACCAACTTGATGAATTCATAGACTTCTTATTCACCATATATTCATTCATATGAGAGTGTTGTTTGTTAAGCTGATTTGTTTTCGGTTTTAGTGGCGTAGAAGTCCCGGAAAGAAAGGTTCTCATTTTGACCCAAACAGCGATTTGTTCACTCCGAATGAGAGGAATTCTGTAATCATTTCCACACTTTGTTGGACTACAATGTTGATCTTGCTCATAGGATTCTTTATCATAGTAGGTCCCATCAAGGTTCTCAAGCTATATGTTGTTCCATATTGGGTGTGTTAAGTTCTTCATCCTACATTATTTCATCATCTTGTTCGATTTTGATTTATTAGATATATCATATAGGATATCCTAATTTTGGACTTGATTTCAAATTCAGGTCTTCGTGATGTGGTTGGATTGTGTAACTTACTTGCATCACCATGGTTACGAGCAGAAGCTTCCTTGGTATAGAGGAAAGGTGAGAAACTGAGAACCAATTTCATTTAAGTCCTTGTTTATGAACTTCCGTGTGACGAATTATAGTCGTTCGGGTAGTATATATCATGTGTTTCTTTCCACTTAGTAAGTGTTTTCTAATTTTTGGTATATATCAGGAATGGAGCTACCTAAGAGGAGGGCTTACGACAGTTGATCGTGACTACGGGTGGATTAAAAACATTCACCATGATATTGGGACTCGTGTCATCCATCGTCTCTTCCCTCAAATCCCACACTATCACTTGGTAGAAGCGGTAAGTCTTTAACAACCACTTTATCTAAAAAGCTCTAACTCGTAAACAATGTTCTTTATTTTATATCTATAGATAGATATTTGCTTGTTGGGATAATCCCACAACAGTTGAGGAAAGGGAGCCGGTGTTAGAAAAGTCTTTAACGAACAATGTCCATACCCCTAGCTTTTGATTTAGACATGTCTATAATGCGATAGAATTCCTCAAAGAGCTCCGTGTTAATGGGTACCTAATCTTGAAAATGCAGACAGAGGCAGCGAAGCCGGTGTTAGGAAAGTACTACAGGGAGCCTAAGAAATCAGGACCAATCCCGATTCATTTAGCCGAAAATCTAATTAAAAGCATGAGACAAGATCATTATGTTAGTGATTCTGGGGAGGTTGTGTATTATCAAACCGATAACCAGAGGTATGCAAGTTCTAAAAACAAGTCAGAGTAGAGATATTGTTGATGGTAAACTATTCGTTGAGATGTTTTGATCGATCGCCACCGATATTTTCTTTCATAATTCAACTTTGTAATGGTAATCTATGAAGAAGGGAAACTTCAAAGTTTTGCAGGTAAAGAGAAAATGGGTAGAGTTAATATGTATCTGTCTATGATGATAACGAGATTTTTAGCTGATTGTTAAGTATTGAGCAAGCCTCGTGTTCCTGTATTGTTCTATAGATTTTGTCTGTATAGGTTCATGTTCCTGTATTGTTCTATAGATTTTGTCTGTATAGGTTCATGGTTATTCTGAAAAGTGGGATTTTATCTGAATTGGTTTAAAGTTGTATCCTGGAATGGGTTTTAAGCTGATATAAATGATTTTTATTTTTTTATTTTTTTCTGAAACATGATATTTATTATTTCAATTTGCAACACAAGTTTGCCTATGAACCATATAAGGTACAAGAAAGGATTTTATAGGCACCACAAGGTTTCCTACTTTGGATTAGGGTTGCCCAAACTCTAATATATTTAATAGTCCAATAGTAATAAACTACTCCATATGAAATTGTGTCTAAACAATTGCCTTTGGGTCCCCTTTCAACAAAAAAAAAAAAAAAATTTGCATTTCGGTCCCACCAGTAAAGCAGATGTCTGCAAACTGTAAAGTAGTGAAATACTGAAACAAAAATAGGTCATTCAATAAGAGACTAGCGTATATCTCGTGCCCTAGGGCACGGACACTTGAGAGATATTTTAATTAGTTATTATTTTATTGAGAGAGAGATTTTAATTATTTATTATTTTTTGTATTATTTTTTTTGTTTATTTTCTCTTAAATTAGTTATTAATTTATTGAGAGAGAGAGAGAGATTTTTATTTCTTTTTTTAACCCTTGAAATTTATTTTGTTTCTTTTTTTCTTACATTTATTTCTAAGAAGGAAACGATTATTGTTTTTTTAAATAGGTAACTTTATTTCCACGAAGGACTATATTTTAAATTTTGAGAAGGGCTTCTAGACAATATCCTTTATTAGAAAAGGATGTTTGTCCCAGTCATCGTTTTGCTTCTGTTTTATATAATAGATATTGGAAAGATAGATATTGAGTATCCCAATTGGTATTTTATCCAATCAAATTGAACAATAAATTGATATTTTATGAGATATTACAAATTTTGGTTCAAAAATATTTTACTTTTACCTAAAAATTTGAGAAAAATAGATTACTATATGAAATTTTTCATTGTTTATCTTTATATTTGAGTTCGAACTTATCAAGTACACGACCTTATGGATAAACCAGTAGAAACATTTTCGATCTTATCAAGTGCAAGACCTTTGCGGTTTCGACCTTTTTAATAAATAAAAAATGTGTATTGTTATAGTCCCGGATTGCTCAAACGAATATCGAGAGTTTGGACTAGAAATATGATTTCGAACTTATCAAATACAAAACCTTTTGGATAAACCTCTAAAACTGTTGGATTGTAGGTTTATGTTCAAGTTTAGTAAGTGACAAGGCAGACTGCGCCAAAATCGAAACTATCTTACTCTAGACGTGGACTCGAAGAACCAAAACTAGAAATAATATTGATAACTGATAAGACTTACACACCATCACAATTGCCCTACCATATATAAATGAGTGAAAAACCCAAAAATCTAGACCCTAATAAGAAAAAAACCCACTCAAAAATAATAATGTCAAAAAAACCCATTTTTTGAACATTTTTCAAAATGTTCACAAGATATGTAATTATGTTGTTAACAATACAACATATTTTTTTCATAATTCCATTTTTACCCTTATTATATGTTGACAACATATATCATTGTGTCGTTATAAAATGTTGACAATATCTATAATAATGTCCCGACTTATTATAAAATGTTGGCGTCATATATAATTATGTTCTTAACAACATATATAATGTATTAGTCAAAATATTATTTGTTCGTTAACGGATTTGTTAAATACAAAGGATAATATGCATAACATTTTAATTTTTGTAAAAGTCAAATAAAAAAAATGCTTTAGTCTTTATATTTAGAGTTAATTCCTATATGGCCCCCTACTTTGTGACCAGCTTCCTTTATGGCCCCCTTTTTTTCGTAAATTCAAATATGACCCCCTATTTTCAGATAAATGTCATTACTACCATTCTTAATTCTAAATTTAAAACAATAAAAAAAATTATTTCCACCTCACCCCTCTCTCTCCCTACACCTCACCCCTCTCTCTCCCTACACCTCACCCCTCTCTCTCTCTCTCTCCAATTCACCTCTCTCTCTCCTCTCTCTCTCCTACTCACCCCTTTCTTCTCCGGCAAGGTGGCCGGCCGGAAAATTTTCCGGCCGGCCACCTTCAAACTTAAAAAAAAAAAAAAAAAAAAAATTCTCTCTCCTCTCTCTCTCTCTCAAAGATTAGATTCATATCAGAATACCTAGAGTTTACCCAATAGATTAGAGACACAGAGAGGCATGGGAAAGGTCATCTCTTCCACTACCCATTCTGCCAATTAACTCGAAACTTCAGATATATCTTATATCTTTTGCTTTCATTTTATAGTCCAGAATCTTTCATTTTGCAGTTATAGGTTTAGAGATCATGAAGATTCAGTGTGATGTTTGTAATAAAGATGAAGCTTCTGTTTTTTGCTCTGCTGATGAAGCTGCTCTCTGTGATTTTTGTGATCGTCGTGTTCATCATGCTAATAAACTTGCTGAAAAACACCATCGCTTCTCTCTTCTTCACCCTTCCTCTTCCGATTCACCTCTCTGCGATATCTGTCAGGTACTAATTTCATCTAACTTTCTCTTTCTCTCTCTAACTTTCTTTCTCTCTCTAACTTCCTTTCTCTAAATTCTGTAGGAGAAAAGGGCGTTCTTATTTTGTAAAGAAGATCGGGCGATTTTATGCAGAGCTTGTGATCTTTCAATTCATACAGTCAATGAACTCACGAAGAAACATAATAGATTTCTTCTTACCGGAGTGAAGCTCTCCGCCACCTCCTCCATCTTTACCTCAACCACCACCACCACCACAAGCACCTCTAAGAAAACATTAGGGACGAAATCAAGATCTTCAGAAATTTCACTTGCAGAACAACAAGCTCAATATACAACAGTACCAACATCAATCCCTAATTATGATGATATTAATCAGACTAAATTTGGAGGATCAACAAGTAGTATATCAGAGTATCTAGGGATGTTACCTGGTTATCAAGTTGAAGATCTTCTTGATTCATCTTTAGCTCCAATCACCAGTTATAATGATTTCTCTAAGGTTTGAATTACTCAAAACCCATCTTGAATTGCTTCCAATTTCTTCTTTGATTATTTAATTTTTTATCTTATTTAATTGGGGTTTATTTTGCAGAACGAAGATCTGTTTCCGTTTTTTTATTCAAGTAGTTTTGATCAAACAAATAACATGGGGTGTTCTCCTTCGGATGATTTTGCACTTTGGGTACCTGAAATTCCTCTTCCTCCTCAAAATCAAAATCAAAATCATCTTACCCAGATTGAAGTTCACAAGAAAAATGGATCGAAGAACACAGCAATGACCGGAAAGATGAACAAGAGAGAGAACGATCATGGATTTACAGTACCTCAAATCAATCCCCAATCCTATAAAAGATCAAGACAAATTTGGTAGAGACAAGATCAAATTTGAAATTGACCGAGTTCCTTCAAACTTAAAAAAAAATTTTAGAGAGAGAGAGGAAAAAAAATTTTTTTTTTTTTTTTTTTTTTTTTTTAAGTTTGAAGGTGGCCGGCCGGAAAATTTTCTGGCCGGCCACCTTGCCGGAGAAGAAAGGGGTGAGTAGGAGAGAGAGAGGTGAATTGGAGAGAGAGAGAGAGAGGGGTGAGGTGGAAATAATTTTTTTTATTGTTTTAAATTTAGAATTAAGAAGGGTAGTAATGACATTTATTTGAAAATAGGGGGCCATATTTGAATTTACGAAAAAAAGGGGCCATAAAGGAAGCTGGTCACAAAATAGGGGGCCATATAGGAATTAACTCTTATATTTATGTCGAAAGCAAAACAAAAAATACGGTAACCATTTATTTTTTCAAAAGACAAATTGAAAAATGTTGTAGCCAAAATGTTTGTGTTAATTTGTCTATGTAAAATGCAAAAGAAAAAAATGCGAAATATTTTGGCAAAACAATGTCTAAGCAAAAACGAATTTGTTCACAAATTTACAAATTGTTGAGACAAACTAAGATTTGTTCAGAAATTTACAAAATTGTCGAGAGCAAACCAATAATTGTTCAGAAATGTTCAAAATTTTTTTTAACATTGATTTGGGCGGAAAATTTCATTTTAGAGGGTAAAATTGTATTTTTACCTACTGGGTTTTTTTCCTCATTATTATTTAGTATTGGGCCTGATTCTCTTTAACTTCCCCATTTTGGGCCTTATAATTACCTGCCCCTATATCTTGAGGACTCTTGCAATTAAATAATTAGTAGTATATATTTGAAATTTTCCCTCTCTAATTTTGGTGGCAATAAAGATTTAAAACTCTGGTGGCATGGTAGGTGAAAGACCCATGATGTTAACTGTTGGGGCCACTCCCTTTGACCTCAGATGTTCATACGTCACACCATACCACCTTAGTCAACAAAATCGGTCACCAAATACTATCCCAGCCGTATATTTACATTTCATTTCATGTATACACACACACTATCTCTCTTATATACAAAACCATTCAAGACTTCTTGTGTGAATTAATGGAAGAAAAACAGTTGTACCTAGAAATCACTGTATATACTTAACCCTTTCTTCCTCTCTCTCTCTCTCTCTATCTCTTTCTCTTTCTCTCTCTAAAAATGAAAATCTCCCCAGACTGTCTGATTTGCAACCAAAATCCAATTCTTCCTGGGTGTCTCTCTTGTTTCCTGGGTCTCTGTTCACACAATCAAAACCCACCTGATTGTATTAATGAATTCAGTCCATTAGATTCTAAACTTCCTGATACTACTACTACAAATTTGGAAAACATCACAACTATTTCAAGGAATCCTGGTGTTGTTGCAAAATTAATGGGTTTGGATTCGATCCCTGACTTCAATTTGGTTCCAAATACTACGAGAAACCCAGATTTAATTGATCGAAGCAAGTCGACCAATTCAGTGAATTTCTGGTCTGAATTCAATCCAATTCAGGGATTGAATAGACGAGCTACGTCTTCCGGTTTTTTAAGATCATCAATGTCGTCAGTACAGGAAAGCCATAAAAATGAAGTCTTGAATTTTAACAGTAGAGAAGAAGGCGAAAACAAGGAATTAAGATCAAAACAGAGAAAATTCAAGATGGGTAATGAAGAAATTAGATCAAATCTGAAGAAATTCGAGATGGGTAATGAAGAACTGAGATTAAAAGGGAAAATAATTGATATGGGTATTGAAGAACAGAGACAAATAAAATCAGAAAAATGTGAAAACAAGAACAGAGAAGAACCAATTTCAGAGAAGAAGGAGAAGAAACAGAAGGAAGTTTATAGTCAAGATCACTCTAATTTGAATACAACTAATGAAGAACAGAGGAAGAGAATCATTGATGGATTAATATCTCGAGAAATTGGGGGTTGTAGTAGTAATGGAAGAGGAATTGAGAAGAAGAAGAAGGAAAAGAACCAGTATTTGCTTAAGAAGTTCGAACCAAAATGTAACCCGGGTAATTCTAAACCGGATTCAAGTTTTACCGATTTGGATATGTTATTACCAGGTTTAGTTTCCTATTTAGTAACCATTTAAATGCAAAAAACATGAAGAATTTAGCTATTTATGCCAATATTTTCCTAGTATTTTAAAGGTCAGACATAGGGGTGTACACGAGCCTAGCTCTTAACGAGTTGCTCGAGCTCGGCTCGACAATTACTCGTGCTCGACTCGAATATTAACGAGCACGAGCTTAACACGAACCCAAAATCATGCTTGTTTATGTAAACGAGCCGAGCTTGATCATTCTTTAATGTATCACGAGCTACTCATGAATTGCTCGTTGAACTTACTCTTATAATATTGTAGTACATAATTACGTATTAGTATTGAAACTTGTACATGAAATATCAACCATTAAAAAATTATCGGAATATAAATAATTAATCATTATTATTGTATGTGACAAATGATCATTGAAGTATTTTGATAATTTAAGGAGATTTAATTTAAAGTATTTTGATAAACGAGCTTAAGACAATGCGAGCTCGAACTCGAGCTCTTTCAAACTTATACGAACCGAGCTTAAACAAGTGGGCAATTACTCGAACGAGCTCGAGCTTGAGCTTGAGCTCGACAGTCAAATACACGAACCGAGCTTGAACATCTTACTACTCGGCTCGGTTCGACTCGAGTACACCCCTAGTCAGACTCAGACAGTCAACCATTTTTACTTGCTCTGTTTACTGAGTCTAGGAGGGGCCAAACTTCACATCTCATGGGCTTTTGGCAAGCCAATGACAGAGTACTCGAAAATTAAGGGGAAATCAGCTCAAACATGACGTAGACGGCCGGAATTTGCCCAACTAATCAAGAGAGAGCATCACAGGAGAAATTCGATTAAGTACGTTGGATTTTCAACATTTTCTTCTACTATTTTAACATTTTTGTTAACAATATTGCAGATAAAAGTTTGACTATTTTCAAATCAGGTCATGTCCACAAGAATATAATAGTATTGAGATGACTGACGAGGAAGTAATATGTATACTGTTTTCTTCTTATTGTAAGATCACACTGTTACATAATCTTTTTACAAGTTTCTTATTTTACCCTGCACGAGGCTTTTACATAATCATTTTACAAGTTTCTTGTTTTACCCTAAAAAGTTCACTTTATTAATTAATGTCGTGCAAGGACACATATTTTCACTACCATAGACTCAATCGTTATTAATTTATATTTTTCCTCTGCCGCACCAGATGTTTTACATCATTTTGTCTACTGCAAATTGTACTTAATCTCTATTATTTGATTAATTGAAATTTTAAATTCTATTAAACAATATTAATCTTTACACAAGGAGATAATTAGAAAAGTGCTTCACCACAAAAAAGAGAAAAATATGAGTAAGGGTCCGTTTGATACGTGTGAAAACCATTTTTTTTCTGATGGGAAAGAAAACTATTTTCTTTCTGATGGGAAAGAAAACCATATTTTCATATGAATTGAGTTTTTAAGCGTTTGATTGGGTCGTGAGAAAATATTGTGTGCCTTTAAAAAAATCATGTTCACTTCATTTATCCACCAATTTCCGTATACTATAAAAGTACATGAGAAATCTCTTTTGACTACTATATCTAACACTAATGAAAACCCAATCTACTTGGCTTGCATCTTCTTTTCAGCTTCTAATTTCTTGTAGTGAAGGAGTTCAATCCCTTTCGATACTAACTGTTTCTTTAGATTGGTTGATGCTTTCTCATATTGCTTATACATGAACACCATTTCGTCCATTGATTCTCTATATCTGCCTCTATGAGCATCAAGCTTTGCTTGTGTACTTGGAAGCCTCAACTTTAGCTTTCTCGTTAATATTACATATTGTATCCTGTAGATGTGATAATTTGACGAATCGAACAAGACAAAGAAAACATTCCGAATTTGGTAAATGCACAAAAACTTAAACTAATAAACAGTTGTAGAAGGAAACACTCACTTGATGAATCTTTGACACTAAATCAGATAGTTTTTTGTGAAGTTCATCCATATCACCTCTAGCTTTTGTTAATTGTTATAATATTTCATACGGGTCAAATTCACAAAAAACACAACAAAAATTTATCAATATTGCGAGATCAGAATACCAATACATGAGGAAGTAATGTTTTAGTAAACTGAAGTCTTACCTCCTGACAGTTCTCTGTCTCAATATCTGAAATCATGAGTTTTAGCCGACCAATCTCTGCAGTCTTCTCCATACTGCAAATGAAATGAAAGTCAGAATAATGAAAGCAAAAAGAGGCATTTCAGACTACTATTACCATCATGTCAACCATGAGAATTTAACTGCCTTCTCAGGGTACCAAATACCACTAAAACTTAAGGGTGTAACAACATCATGTACATAAGCTTAAAACAAGCTTGCTGGAGATTTTGAAGGAAACAAAGAGACCGTAAGCTTAAAACAAGCTACCTATCTTGAACAGTTGGTGGTTGATAGTTAATAACTTAATACCACACTTGAACCCAGTCGGGCACCAATCCACAAATTGGATTGTTCGCTTAGTCTTGATGGTTGCTACAACTGCGTTTACGTCTTTTGGAACAACATCACCTCGGTACATTAGACAACAAAATTCATAGTATAACAGAATTCATAGTATAACATACATCACCAAGGGAGAATAGGTTTAAGGAATGAAAGAAAGCATCACTACAACAATACCCAACCAAGAAAGCTAGGCAAGGATGTATCAAACTCACTATTGTCAGTCTATGTTGTTAAATTTAGTAGATTGATACATATCAAATTTTATGTGTTAACAGAAATCGAATGACCATCTACCCATCTATCCAAGAAACAAGTAATCCAATGAAATTCTCACTTGGAGTAAAGAACTAACATAATGTGATCATCCCCCTAAAATATCCACTCACCAAATAAGAGAAATTTTTTCAATTGGACAATTTCACAAACACAATATGGACATAAAAAATTGGATATATAACTCACACACAAAACAATCCTGCCAGTAATTTATCAAATTAAGGATGTAAAAAGGAAGTGAAGGAGATATGAAAGTTGGAAGGAGGACAAGTTGAAGATCAAACAGAACACCTACAACTTGAGGTTCTCTACCACAAAGGAAGAGTAGGTGTCGGGATCAAACGCCTGAGCTTGTGGTAATCCTTCCCATATCCTACTTGATATTACCCAATTCTCTACACAATATTTCAGGTTATAATCATCAAACTACACCATAAGATGAACTTAATTTTTCAGATCTTACTTGTCGAATCGGGAAACTCTTTTTCTTTTCAACCGTCAAGCAAAGTCCCAAAATTGAACAACTAATTCGTCAATCGTTCATTGAATGGGAAGGCATACATCTCTCTCAATCTTGAAGATGGGTTGATAACAAGTTAGTTCTTGATTCTTCAACTGCAACCAGAGACTGAAAGACGGATTGAAGAGATCAAATTTTTGAAAGAGAAACTGAGTTAGAGAGAGAAAAACACGGGAGGAGAGAGAGCGTGTTTTCTGAGCGTGGGAAAACCACTTTCCCATGTTTTTTGTGAGAAAATTTGTGGGCGTCTTTTCTAACCTTTTTTTATCATGAGAATTCGATTTTCTCACTCTATTAGCCTTATCAAACAGCGGAAATTCCACTTTCCTACGAAAACGATTTTCTTACCCCTATTTTCCCACGTAACAAACAGACCCTTAGAAAAGACTTGGCTGGTGGGTCACTTTATTGAAAAAGAGTAAATTAATGAGAAAAAGAAAGCGAATTCTCTTTTGTTTTTCTTCTTTCTCGTGCGTCTCCCCATCTATCGAAAAATTCTGTACTGGCACCCTGCCTTAATTAATTAATTTAACTTCTTAAATAGTGGTTAATAGATCTATTTTAGGTTCAATTACTTTTAATTATTTGATTAGTAACCATTGGATTCTATATAAGGAGTGTATTTTAGTTTAGATATTAAAACCAAATGAATAGCACTATTCCAGGTTTTTGGGGTGTAAGAAAATGCAGTGGTCTGCTGAAAGATGTTTCTCTAGTATAATTTAAAAAATAAAAAAATCAATTATTTGTTGTTGTTATTACTTATTTACATGCTTTGAAAGTAAGTTGTACCATTAAAGTTTATTTGTTTTTTTTCTTTGTTGAGAGTTTAAAGATTTTTTGTTAGCAATGCGTTTATTGCAATTTCATGAAAAGTTGATTACTTCACAAGGGCAGATATCAGATAGTTTATCCGACATAGATATCATATTTCTCAAAGTCTGCTGCTACTAAATTATCTCGAATTATAAAACAAATATGTGTCTCCCCCAGATACGTATTGGGATGAATTACTCATATTGGATAACAATAAATTTAGAAGTTCGAGTTTTGAAGTGTTTGGCCGTTTAAGTTTTTTTTTTTTTTTTTTGTTGAAGAGATAAAGTTTCAGGTGTGTATAAGAATGTCTTCACAAGACAAATCCATATTTTTTTTTTTGTTGAAAACAAGACAAATCCATATGACATTGGAGTGTCAAGAGGTAATGTGTTTGGTAATGAATCGATTTCCTAGGTTTCACATATTTCAATAAGAAAACCAAAATTTATTGGAAGAAAGAAAATTGTTAATTTCAATTTGTCTTTGGCCTTGGGGCTTTTTTTTTTGATGAACAAGGCCTTGGGGCATTCGACTCATATTTGTCTAACAATCTATAATGGCCTTAAGGCTATATTTTGTTAGAAGAAAGAGAAAAAATAGGGAAAAATATTTTTCAAAGAAAGAGTAAACGAGAAAAATATACATTGTTTTTTTTTTTTTGAAATGTTCAGCGTGCCTCGAGCCCTTGACCTCTAAGGTGGAAGACTATACCTCTTGCCCTCCAACCAAGAGTTGTTGGCAAAAAAAAATACATTGTTGAATTTGACTAACAAATTTATAGTATTGGGAGACATTTCGGAACGCAGAAACGAGGGTCACATTTTCAAATTGGTCACACATTGGGGGTCAAATTAGAATTGATCAAAAAGAAAATGAAAACAGACCAAGGATTCATGATTCCTACCAAATTCCACTTTTGATAGGAATCCTACTTAGGAGTTAGGAATCCCGCAACCAAACACACCATTAGATTATTTGTAGTAGATACAATGTTTTCCACAATTTCATGGATCGCTACTGTAGTTTATAAAATTTCTAATAAAATAACTATAGGCTATAACTATAATTTGATATGTAACTGTTGTGAAATCGTTTTAGAAATATTTGAATTGAATTTATAATTGAAGCAGAAAAACCCATTAGTTTTTAATCAATTTGTATTGTGTTAATATTTGTTCAAGAAATTTAGTTTAAACATTTTAAATTTGGAAAGACGGGTAAATTTTTGTTTAATTATAAATCCAAATATTTGTAGTTTATTTAGTTTTTTTGTTTTTGAGAATTCGACTACGATCTACGTTTGTCGTTACAAGACATTGATACATTATGAAGATGTGATGAGCACGATAACCGTCTAATTCGGACCATGAATGAAAGAGGCCTAAAGTTCGACAACATGAAAGAGGCACAAAACCCGACAAATTATTATATTATTTACTTAATACATAACCTAAATTACATGGGATAAATCTTGATGGCAATCCAAATATTTGTAGTTTATGTAGTTAAAACCCCTATACAAAAAAAAAAAGTTAAAAACTCAATTATGTGTAATCTAATATTATTTGAAATCGTCTTGCAAGTTAACTTTTTGCAAGTTGTTGCAAACTTCTTGTAAAGTTTTTTCAAACATCCTGCAAGGTGTTGCAAATATTTTACAAGTTGTTGCAAACTACAAAATTCCATAGAGAATTTGAAGAATTCAAGACTAAAAAAATTGAATGGTCATATTTCACAAAAACAAAAAATTTAAGAGTTTTGACCAAACTCTCCTTTTATTTTGCTTTGAAATTAAAAGTAATAGAAAAATATCATAATTTTGTATGTTTGATATCTAGTACGTAGCACAAATTTTGTATAAACATAACAATTACAAAAAGAAATGATAATAAAATTCTCCACAAAAAGAAAAAGTTGAAATTACACGAGTATAATATACATCATACTTCGGAATGGCGTGAGTACATTAGAGATGAAATGCTCACCACCGCAAAGAAACTGTTCTCACAATTATAAACCCCAAAAGACCACAGAAACTACGATCATTTTATATCAGTTTACTGTTTTCGTCTGTGCCATTTGGCGTGGGTACAATAGATCTACCAAATAAGGCAACCACTTGTACTGTCTTGTAGTCCAGTTGGTCAGTATATATTCTGCGACGCAGAGGTCTCAGGTTTGATCCTATGGAAGTGCAAATCTAGGAATATTGAACTTGAGTATAAATAAGAAACTATGTAAGAAAAGCCCAAGATTTGGGCCCAAATACGAAAAAAAACCCACTCGGGAATAATAATGTAAAAAAAACCCAATTTTTAAACTGTTGGCAACACTTTTGAAACTATTACAACACTTTTGAAACTGTGACAACATATATAATTATGTGTGAACAAAAACAAATTTGTTCATACATTTACAAAATTGTTGAGAGCAAATACAAAATTGTTGAGAGCAAATTGTGTTTTGTTCAGAAATTTTCATAAATGTTTTGTAATTTCAAATTTTGGGTTTTTTTTGCATTATTATTCCGGGTTGGGCTTCATTTGCTATTTTGACCCGAATTTTGGGCCTTATAATTTTCCTCTCTATAAATAAAGTAGTTTATGTAGGCTTTAGGTCATTTAATTCGCCAGGTCATAGGGCATTTAATTTGTCGAGCTTTAGGCCCAGTAGTATTTCGACAATTATCGTTCTTATCACATCGTCTCGATGTATCAACGTTTTGTAACGATTAACGTAGATCGCAGTCGATTCTTTAGAAAAAAAATAGATCTGCCAAATATGAATTTTAGCATCTCCACATTTGTACAGTGCTTGTATTATCACTGTCGGAAGATACTAAGACGTGACCAACAATCCTTGGTTGAAATAAATAAGAGACTTATTCGTCCACCATCAACGTCAAGAGTTGGAGATACACTGGCTATTCAAAAAATAGGAAAAAATACTAAGATGTGTGTCCAAATTGTGTACTTCAACCTCACAAAGATACCCTTCAACAAAAAAAAGAAAAAACCTCACAAAGATATTCTTTTACTAAAAAAAATTTCAAGATAAATTATTTTTGAGTTATTTCTCAAATGGCCCCCACCTTTGTGACCAGCTTCCTGCCTGGCCCCTTACTTTAGCAAATATTCCTGTGTGACCTCTTTTTTTCGTTATCTTTAACTGTCCGTTACTCTCTCTCCTCCATCTCATTTTCTCCCTCTGCCAAGTCACCTATCACGGCCACATCATCATCTTCTCCGGCAGTGGTCGCCGACCGACCAAATTTCCGGCCAGAGACCTTCAAATATTTAAAAAAAAAAGTTTTTTTTTTTTAATTTTCTCTCTCCTCTCTCTTTAGAAATTTTTTTTCCCTCATTCTCACCCTCTCTCTAAAACTCCGGCGAAGGAAATATTTTTTTTTTGAGAAATAACCCCATTTTTTTTTGAGAAATTTCAAGACATTTGTTGATGTATAAATTCATGAAGATACTAGATCTAACGGTCCAGAATCAGTGATCAGAATCTTTGTCTTCTAACGCCAAAAGCATAGTGGTGGGTCCAAACACAATGGACCCTACTTCCAAAAATGAGTGTGCCAGGTGGCACATGGTCCTCTGCACTATTCAACCATCATAATCCAACTTCTCCAAGTACCACCTCTGTGACGTTTGTTGTGAGTCTTGCGACCGTTGGACTGCTCAGTTTACCGACATTACTTCTGTTAAATTAAAAAACCAACAAAGCCAAAAAAAAACAGTGACGTATTATCGTCCAACTACAGTTACTTTCCAAAATACCAGGGTTACAACTTGGTAACTACTAGTTAGCACTTAGCAGTATAAGGAGACGGGGGATATTGTATTGGGAACATTTGAAAAACAACCCAACACTTTTGCACTTGGCCTCCTATAATAAATTGGTAAAGGGAGATAGTATCACATACAGTAGTCAAAACTAATTGAATTGGTACTTGAGAGACCAATTCTTTAAACAACAACTCATAATTTTTCATTACCTAAAAGAAAGAGATGTAATGAAGAGGTTGATCTCCATTGGAAGAAAGAGGGGTCCTCAGACCCTATAGCTCACGCCAGGAGTTAAAAACAAATGGAACAAAATTTAGTTATATTTGTCCCTCTACTTTCTTCCCTCTCTTTATCTTTCTCTTTTCCCTATTGCTTCTTGTCCTTCAATTTCTTTTAGCTAACAGTGATTTTGAGTAATACGGTCTCCTGAAAGAGATGAAAATAGAGCGTAAAGAGGATAGAAAAAGAAAAAGAATACTAGTTTCACTTGAGAAAAAAAACGACGACAATTAAACGTTTTCAAGGTTTTAGGATTTTAAGTGGGTTTTGTTAATTAGTATGGGCAGCGAACAATTTGTTCACACTTTCGGGTTACTTTCAAACACTAAATTTTCATATTTCCCTTTCTTGAAAAGCTTCCATTTTGAAGAAAAAAAATCGATTTTACAGAATTTTGAGTGGATTTTGTTTTGTTCACCCAATACCACCGCCTCCTCTTTTATTCACTACGGCAAAGTCGTTGACAAACTTCCATCGCCGACAACCTTAAATTCTCTTCCCATCCTCCTCTCCCGTCTTGAAAAAAGAGTTTCAAACTAGTATTCCTTCGTGAGGATGAAAGACTTCTAGATATTGAAACCCTTTCGTGAAGACGAAGGTTCCTCCTACCAATAAAGAAAAGGGTGATGCTAGAGTGCCCAGTTTTTTGGGCATTTTAATGCCCAGCTGATGTGGAATCACTAAAAGACAAGGTTTTTTCAAATGAGGAAATATGTCACCCTCTAAGTACCAATTTCTAAGTCACTCTATCATTTCCCTAAAGAAAACTAGAGAAAAAAGAGAGATATCAGTAGTGGTGGTGGTGGTAGTGGTGGTAGGGAGAAGTTGTGGTATCGGGAGCACTGGAGAAAGAAAAAGACCAAAAAAAAAAGGGTTGGAGAGAAAATTGATTTCCCAACCAAAATGTTATAGTTTTCCGAGAAATGTTGATTTTCCCCCAAACACCCATCTTCTTCAAAATAATCTCCCAAATTACATATTTTCCCATACGAGAAAAACAACTCCCCATACAAGGTGGTCTACAACTTTCACTTGAAGCTCTCTTTCTCTCTCTCTAAAACTTACACTTTCTCTCTCTACTTATTTACCAACTCAACCACTCTCTCTCTTTTGTTCATCTCACATTCATCTAATCATCTCTTCATCTGCTTCTCCTTTTACATTTCCTTCACGCTCTTTACTATTAGGGTTAGGGTTTCTACTAACTTTACCCACAGCATGCGAAACCCTTACCCAAGAAGATACAACTTCTTCTAATTTCTACAGAATTTAAAGCATTGTTGAACTCCGATCAAGCTGGATGGGAAACTGTTGCAGATCTCCAGCTTCAGTTGCTCGTGAAGATGTAAAATCAAATTACTCAACTCATGATACTAGTAAAAAAGATAAAGAAGGAGTTGGAACGAAGAAGACAATCACAGTATTAAGTGGGATCTCAAAAGAAGGAGTTGATGAAAAGTACTTAGTTGACAGAGAATTAGGGCGAGGTGAGTTTGGCGTTACTTATCTATGTATTGAAAGAGAAACTGATGAACTATTAGCTTGTAAATCAATTTCAAAAAGGAAATTACGAACTGCTGTTGATATTGAAGATGTAAGAAGAGAAGTAGCTATTATGAAACATTTGCCTGAAAATTCAAACATTGTTAGATTTAAAGAAGCTTGTGAAGATGAAAATGCTGTTCATTTAGTTATGGAACTTTGTGAAGGAGGTGAACTGTTTGATCGGATCGTAGCTCGTGGTCATTATACTGAAAGAGCTGCTGCTTCTGTAACTCGAACTATTGTTGAAGTTGTTCAAATTTGTCATAAACATGGTGTTATTCATAGAGATTTGAAGCCTGAGAACTTTTTATTTGCTAATAAAAAAGAAAACTCCCCTTTGAAAGCTATTGATTTTGGCCTTTCTATCTTCTTCAAGCCTGGTAAGTAATCCCCTCATTCATATTTATTTATTTATTTATTTATTTATACTCTTGATTCACATGGTTTTATTCAATTTACTAGGTCAATTTTTGATTGATATACTTTGATGAGGATAATTTGCTATCAAAACCTGCAACTTTTATTTACCCCCAAAATAACTGTGTAGGATTGAGGGTTAGAATGTGATCATCTTTATGTAGCTTCAATTTGAGTCATTAACCGAAGAATGCCCGGATATTGGTTGCTCTCCGGACACAATGGGTATTTACTTCCAATTGAATCACTTGTAATTTCGAGATTATAACTGTCTTAGTGCCAAAACTTGGCAACTGTACTCTCTCATGTCTTGGGTAAGTTCACAACCAATTTAAAGAAATGTCAAATCCCCTGATATTTATTATGAAGAGGATCTGTAGTTGGCTAGCTGAAAACACAACATTCTGTTAAGGCCATAAATCGTAAATGGTGATGATGAATTAACATGGGTACTAGAAATTGTTGGAGACTTGTATACATGTAACTGAACCCAGTATTGCAAGAAGAAGACACTAACGGTAATGAAGTAATGATCATAATTCATAGGATGGTAGTATCTCATCAAACTTTAGAAATGATAATCCTGTACCGTTAAGTGAATGCTTTACTAGTTAAAGTGACCTACCATATATCTGCTAACTTTCTTCTTTTCATTGATTTTGTTTATCTGGGTTGACTTTTATTTCATCCTAGTGGTATGCTGATATAAGGGATTAATGTTTACTGGATTAACTTCTAGGGGAAAAGTTCTCGGAAATTGTTGGAAGTCCATACTATATGGCACCAGAAGTGCTTAAGCGAAACTATGGACCAGAAATAGATATATGGAGTGCTGGTGTCATACTGTACATTTTGTTATGTGGAGTTCCTCCATTTTGGGCTGGTAAGATACTTCCCAGTGATATCTATTAGTTTACATCTCTATGTTCAATTACTGTGTACTTTTCAGCTTAATGACCAACATTTTTTGTGCTTCCCTTTTATTCAAAATGAAATTTTGGTTTTGAATGCAGAGTCGGAACAAGGAGTAGCCCAAGCTATTATTCGCGGGCTAATAGATTTTAAACGGGATCCATGGCCTAATGTTTCAGAGAGTGCAAAGAGTTTGGTTCGTCAAATGTTGGAGCCTGACCCGAAACTCAGATTAACCGCAAAGCAAGTACTTGGTAACGTACCTTTCTTTCATATACTCATTTACTAACTCGAAAAAACATCTAAGAAACTCTACAATTGGATCCTTTATCATCCAACCTCCCCCAGTCCCTCTTGTCATTGTTAACTATGCTAATTATGCAAGTGGATTTAGTATTTGGCATTGGAAGAAGATCGTTCGTTTTCTTCGATCGTCGAACTCCAATTGTCACTTGTCTAGAAGGAAAATTTTGTGGTTTCAATATTTTTTAAGGATTTAACCAGCTCTAGATGCTAGTGCAATTCCAGAATACCGTCCCATATTCAATTATTTGTAGATTTTTCTAAATTTAACAGCCTCGGTGTGGTAATAGAATGCTTTTTTACTTCTTTCAGAACATCCTTGGCTCACAGATGCCAAAAAAGCTCCAAATGTTCCTCTTGGAGATGTTGTCAAGTCAAGACTCAAGCAGTTTTCAGTGATGAACAGATTCAAAAGGAAAGCCCTAAGGGTTGGTTGACTAGTCCTTCTGCTTTCCTGTTTCGTCTTTCTGTGTTTTGAAACTCCTTAAAAATATAATTCTAAACTTGCCTTTGAATAGGTTATTGCTGAGCATTTATCTGTTGAAGAAGTGGAAGACATCAAAGTAATGTTTAATAAGATCGACACAGATAATGATGGTATTGTGTCAATTGAGGAACTAAAAGTTGGACTTAAAAATTTTGGTTCTCAACTTGCGGAGTCTGAAGTACAGATGCTCATTGAAGCTGTAAGTATATTCAAATAGTTCTAGATCTGTTTGTCACTTGCCCACTGTCCATGATTTGCTCTACTAGTAGTATATGCCCAGCAAATCCAACTCTGGTTAATCTGTCTCTCTCATAGAAAAATGATTCGAGAAGCCCCGACTCCTTGGGAGCCAAGTGTCTTGGACCCTACCAGATAGTACATTTATTATGCCTTACAGTTTGTGAAACCATTAATTTGCATTGGCAAAGCCCTGACTGTAGAAAATGAATCATAAAGCCCTGACTGCAATCCCAGCTTATAACCGTATTTTCTTGTATATTGATTCTCAGTCCTTGGACCCCGACCTATAGGTTCACATCTTTTTATTTGTTTTCCTACCTTTTCTGTACTTGAAGATAAAAACCAGAAACTAGTGGCCTTGTTGCCTTGCTCTGATACTTATGTACTGATAAAAAGCTTAAACAAGTATAATCTGTAGAACTTAGATGCATCCGTTTATCTGGGTTCTCGACATATGACAAGCTAAAAGAGATCCTGACAAGACAAATTTCAAATGAGACAGGTAGATACGAACGGGAAAGGAACTCTTGACTATGGAGAATTTATCGCAGTATCACTCCATCTACAAAGGATGGCTAATGATGAGCATATAAGAAAGGCTTTTTCATACTTCGATAAGGACAACAACGGTTATATTGAACTTGCCGAACTCCAAAATGCCTTAATGGAAGATGGAACTGCAGATTGTGTAGATGTAGCAAATGACATATTCCAAGAAGTAGACACTGACAAGGTAGAAACCCTTAATTTTCTCTCACTGAATCGTGACCTGATCGATAAATTTTTAGTCTCTCATCTAAATGACTATGTCTAATACAGGACGGAAAGATAAGTTATGACGAGTTTGCAGCCATGATGAAAACTGGAACTGACTGGCGGAAAGCTTCTAGACATTACTCAAGAGGGAGATTTAATAGTCTCAGCATTAAGTTGATGAAAGATGGTTCCCTAAATATGGGCAGTGAACTAGTTAGTAGTACTGTATAATCGAGCCGATCAACTCCATGGGTATCTTCGACACGAAATTTCTTTCTAATGATTATTTGTTGATCCATTAATATAGGGTGGTTTTCGTTTTTTTGATTGTTGGAGTTGAAAATCTGTAGTAGTAAAACAAAAAAAAGCCCCTTGATATGATTTGTGTTCTTCACCATTTCGGTCAACTAGATGTTTCATAACAATTGCTTAAAGGTGGTGGTATTTTGCTCCTTTGTAATGTAAATGTCTCTTTAGTTCTGGTGTTGTTGCAGTAATATTGAATTCTCAAAACTTGGATATGTTGATTTATAATCCTTAAGCAGAATCAGTTTTATGCCTATGATTTACTGCTCGAACTCGAATACATTTTTGTCAGAGTTACTACATGTGACTTGTAATCGCTAGTTACACAGGATTTGCTGGAAATTGAGAAATAAGATTTGAACACCAGAAATTGATGTACTAACACCTGTGCTCGAATCTCGGCTTATTTCCTATCAGGCAACTGCAAATGTTACAATATTTCAAGAAAAAATGATTTACCAGGTCGATCTGAATGCATCGGAGTCAATTGGGCCAGGCCGGCCCTGATCTGCGTTGGCTGCGTAATAATCAGGCTACGCCAGGCTTGGATTGGCCTTGGTCTCAGTCTGGCCTGAACATGAGCCTAGCGAAACCTTACACGACCTAGACATGCTCGGACTAAATAGACTGGGCTTAGAATAGGCTACCATGATGGGCCGGGTTCCCTAGGAACAAGCCATCGATTTGTCTAATAATTGGGCTGACACGGCTCACTAGACACCACTAGCCGATTGAATTCTCTGGCTTGAATCCAAGTCTAGGCTGTGTGAACTTCACACGAGCTAGGCAAGCCTGAACTAACCGACAGGCGCGGTACAAGCCAACATGATGGACAAAGGGCTTAGAGACTAGTCATTACCCTCGCTCAATCCACTTGACACCAATGGTGAGAGTGTTACATCCTGAGTTCTCCACTTCTCCCGCCCGAACTCGATATTAGCCCATGTAAACCTTGCACGAGCTGGGCAGGCGGCTCGCGGTGACTAACCAACCTGGCCTGGTACAAGCCAACATGATGGATGTAGCAGGCTTGGACCTGTCCAATGATGGGACTGACGCGGCTATCACTAGAATTTATAGTCCTCTAAGTGTGAGAATTCTGTCACATCTTGTGAAAATCTACTATAAAGGGAAGGAAATTTTTTTATACTAGTCTCCCTCCCCCTCTCTCTCTCTAAGACATGATATAATGATCTTCAATGACAGGGCTATAATCACCATTTTCTCCCGTTGTTTTTCCACCTCAATTCCAACATCATCAATATCAAACCAATTTGTTACCCACCTAAAGAAATGCTCACACTTGAAGGAATTAGAATCAATTTATGCCTCCATGATCAAAACCAGTGCTCATCAAGATTGTTTTTTAATAAACCAATTCATTGGTACTTGTTCAGCATTTCATAGAATCGATTATGCTACCTTAGCTTTTGATCAAATGGAAGATCCCAATGTTTTTGTATATAATGCATTGATTAGAACTTATTCTCAAAGTTCTTCTCCAATTCTAGCTCTTCAATTGTACTTTAAAATGTTGGCTTCTCAAGTTTCTGCAACTAGTTTTACATTTTCTTCATTGATCAAAGCTTGTAGTTTAATTTCAGCTCTTAAATTTGGTGAATCAGTTCATTGTCAGATTTGGAAGAATGGGTATTCATCTCATTTATTTATACAGACTGGATTGATCGATTTTTATTCGAATTCGAATAAAATTGTTGAATCGAATAAAGTGTTTGATGAAATGTCTGAAAGAGATATTTTTGCATGGACTACAATGATATCAGTTTTTGTTCGAATTGGCGATATGAATTCTGCCAGAAAGTTGTTTGATGAAATGCCCGGAAGAAACCCTGCGTCTTGGAATACATTAATATCTGGTTATGCAAAGTCAGGACTGGTTGAATCAGCAGCGGAATTGTTCAATCAGATGCCAACTAGGGATTTGATTAGTTGGACAACAATGATCACTTGTTATTCACAGAACAAACAATTTAGAGAAGCAATCGAAGTGTTCGAAGAGATGAAAAATGCAGGTCTTTATCCAGACGACGTAACAATGGCTACTGTTATTTCAGCCTGTGCTCATATTGGTGCTCTTGAATTAGGAAGAGAAATGCATTTCTACATTATGAAGAATAGATTTAACCTCGACGTTTATATCGGTTCAGCACTAATTGATATGTATTCAAAGTGTGGTGATTTACAGAGATCCCTGCTGATATTTCTCAAGTTAAAAGAAAAGAACATCTTTTGTTGGAACTCCATTATTGAAGGACTCGCAGTTCATGGGTATGGAGAAGAAGCATTGAAAATGTTCAAGAAAATGGAAAAGGAGAAGATCAAACCAAATGGGGTTACTTTTATTAGTGTTCTTAGTGCTTGTACTCATTCGGGTTTCGTCGAAGAAGCTCGTAAAATCTTCATAACCATGACAGAAGACTACTCGATTTCTGCTGGGATCGAACATTATGGATGTATGGTTGATCTTTTAGGCAAAGCTGGATTACTTGACGAAGCATTCGAATTAGTAAAAAGCATGAAAGTAGAACCAAATCATAGAATTTGGGGTGCAATTCTTGGTGGATGTAAACTTCATGGAAACTTAGAACTTGCTGAAATAGCAGTTGAGAAGTTGATGATAATGGAACCTAATAATACTGGGTATTATGTACTTTTGATTAATATGTTTGCAGAAATGAAGAAATGGAATGAAGTTGCTAAGATTAGAGGAATGATGAAAGAAAGAGGTGTAGAAAAGAAGTGTCCTGGTTCAAGTTGGATTGAAATGGATGGAAAAGTTGAAGAGTTTGTAGCTTCTGATAAATCTCATCATTTGTCTACTGAGATTTGTGATGTTTTGATTGAACTCGACGGGCAACTAAGACTAGCTAATTATACACCCGAATTCGGGCATATTTTTAATACTTTATAATATCATTGTACTGCTAAATACACCTCTATCTGGGTTGGATGAGCAAACACTCTCAAGGATCTCAGATAGCCCGCCATGCTAATCGGTAGGGCTTTCTGGTGCCCTTTTAAGTTTATACGGTTGCAAACGATGTTGGTAATTTTTCAGCAACTTGTTTTCGCTTACGCTGCGGATTTTTCCTTCTAAACAAACATTGTCGCTCGCCCCTTGACCAAACAGCTACCACTTGAACACAAATTTCT
Organism: Eschscholzia californica subsp. californica; assembly: GCA_002897215.1. Lineage (NCBI taxonomy): Eukaryota > Viridiplantae > Streptophyta > Magnoliopsida > Ranunculales > Papaveraceae > Eschscholzia > Eschscholzia californica. The sequence goes on from BEHA01000035.1 coordinate 513,088, forward strand.
TATACAACCGTTAGATTGGGGTGGGAGAAAATTCCCTTAGGTTGTGTTTGATATCACCTATTTCTATGGAAATACAAGAGTGTTCATAGAAACAACTAGTTCTGGGGGTCTGGTTTACGAGACGAGAAGGTACGTTTTCTAGACTGTGATAGTCTAGTTCGGGAACCCTTTTCGACTACGAGAATAGAGAAAGAAGAGGAGAAGAAGAACACGGCAATATATTATATATTTTCTCTCTTTAAGGTCGGCTGGCGATTGTCGGTCGGCGGCCAAATTGTGTCGTTAGCTCAAACATACCTGAGACACGGCTCTCAATATACCTCTAACTATTTGTGAGCTTGTCTCTAGCTAGATTGTCTTTGGGAGAATTGCTGAAATCTTTCACCTTTTGAAAACGTCTTTAACAACAGACAAAAAATCCGTGGACATTTTCTTTGCCCAACACCTCCGGCCCAGTCTTCTTACTTGTTGAAGGTGACGAGACTGAAAGAGTTCTGAATTTACGTTTAGGAAGGATTGAGATCCGAGAGAAAGTAGAGAGAGAAAGTAATGGCTGCCACAACAAAAATGATCTCAATCTCTGTTTTGTGGGTTCTCGTCTTGTTTGGAACCCTAGCTGTCATCCAGGTAAATCAATTATTTTTGTAATTAACCATACAAATTTATCTTCTTTTACTTTACTCAGAGTCGATTCATCACTTTAATAACCCTAAAATCCTGTCTAGGTTTTTCCATAGAGAGTCAGTCGATCGATCAAAATAAATGATTATTTTCTAGTTTTTTTTTTCTTTATTTCCATTCAATTTTGTTCCCAGAATCGGTTAAGCGATGCTGGAAAATCATCAGACCTTAACGAGATCAATAGCGAGCTCGATCAGGTGAGATATTTCACGGAGCGGGCTCGCTAACCCTCACTCTTTCTCTCTCTAGTTCTTCTGATGTTTATCATTAGGTTGTAGAACTTTGGTGTTTTAACAAGTTCTGAGTATGAGTTTTTCTCAGCCTTTCTTGTTAACTTTCTCTTTTAGATCAATAAAACCCAAATGTGGGATCTGAGTTTCTGAGCCTGATTTGGTTAATTTGTTGATGATCTATAGCATTTCTTCTGCTTTTTCAGGCAAAAAAGTCTAAAGAGGATCTGACGGTGACACACAAAGTATTCTTCGATGTCGAGATCGATGGTAAATCAGCTGGTATGTGTTCTAAACTTGAAATGAGCAAATTCTTTATGATTGAACATTTGAACATGATTCTACTATCTAGATTGATTGTCTACAATCTTGTTCTGTTTGCTTATAGGTCGTATCGTCATGGGCCTCTTCGGGAAGACAGTTCCTAAAACCGCAGGTAAAACTTGCTTTAACGTTCTCAAATTGTTATATTGCGATTGATCAGATCGGTTGTTAACTTCTTCTTTCTGTTCTGCAGAAAATTTCCGTGCACTTTGCACAGGTATGCCACTGTCCTGTCATCCCTATTCCCCCTTACTATATCGGCAACTTCATTGCCGATTGTTTTCTTTCTCTATTCGGGATTCTCAGTTTATGTCTACTGAAAATAAAAAAGTTTGGTTGTTGATGCATGAGAAGTAGTGCACAGCTAACACTGTAAGGAGACATTACTGATGGATTCTTAAATTTGATTACTTTCTGTTGGGTCGAGGAAGAAGGGGAAAAGAATTAGGCGTTGGAGTACTTGGGCTTTGGCGTATTACTTAAATTGCGGCGAATGTTTGTTAAATTCTTTCTTCTTGGTGCAGGGGAGAATGGTGTTGGGAAGAGTGGAAAGCCTCTTCACTACAAGGGTAGCAAGTTTCACAGGATCATTCCCAGCTTTATGCTCCAGGGAGGTGATTTTACACTTGGAGATGGAAGAGGTGGTGAATCTATCTATGGTGAAAAGTTCGCTGATGAGAACTTCAAGTTGAAGCACACTGGACCAGGTAAGCTTGCAATTCTTCTATACGCGCGTGTGAGTGTGTGTGTGTGTGTGTGAGAGAGCCTTTAATCTCGTTGTTCTGAGCAAAGATTACTGCTGGTTGCAGGGCTTCTCTCAATGGCAAATGCAGGTCGGAACACCAATGGTTCACAGTTCTTCATCACAACTGTTACAACCAGCTGGTAAGTTTTAACCAGTAAAGAGTTTACCTTACCATTTTTATTAATCTTTTTCCATGTCATAAATGAAAACTTCCAAAGTCATATCCAGTACTCATGCACCTGTAGTTTCTTCAGTGGGGGACGATGTGGTTTTTTTTTTATGTATATAATTGAACAAAATTGTCTTAGGTACATAAAATAAACTACGACTCTAGGTTAATGTCATATGTGTATAATTTAACAATTATCGATTGCAAAGTACAAATAAATAAATTATCTAAAAGTAACTACGAAAAGAGACTAAAAGCATATGGCCAGCTACCCATCTGGGCGGTGCTTTCACCTAGGTTATACATACATCTATTGGATAATATCCTTTTGATTGGAGTTATGGGACTACTACGTTCACTTTGCATCCATCTCAATCTTTCCACATCGATGTGGTTTCCTTCACAATGCGAGTCGGTGCCTTGAGGTGGTAAAGAAGCATGTATAGCTTCAAATTCATATATTTAATGTAGAAATAGTATTTTATCCTAATAATAACATATTTTCATTGAGTTTGTTTATAATACTTCAATGAATTAGTTTTTTAGTGGTAAAGTTAACGGCTACGAATGTTGCTGCCTGCTGGTCACTTCTACCCTTTTGACTACCTTTACAAGTTAAAGAAACAGAGAGGAAAGAACAACAAGATCATCTCTTGCCACTTAAAAGGACAACAATCGCTGCCTTTGTATCATATATATATGGTTAAATAGTCATGACCTCTAAAATACAGCTATTGTGCTCTGTTATCCGTTGGATTCTTAAGTAGTATAATGATCTCTTCAACAAAATAAAAAGTAGTATAATGATCCATAAACTCTACAAACACTAACCGAAGTGACTTGAAACTCGCACAAACAAACCATATTGCAAACGACTGAGGCCTTAAACTCTAAACTCAAATATCTTATACTAAGTTACTAACTTATTAGTCAGAAATTGCCGTAATCTATTAAGAAACACATATTTGCAGTAATTTAACATGTACCTGTAAAATATTTTGGCTGTCTGACAGGTTAGATGGCAAACATGTCGTGTTTGGAAAGGTTTTATCTGGGATGGATGTCGTTTACAAGATTGAAGCAGAAGGGAGACAGAATGGAACACCCAAAAGCAACGTCGTTATTGCAGACAGTGGCGAGCTTCCACTATAATCGTACCCACTTCTCTTAACCACCGTTATATCTCCATTATACAGCGATATTTTGAACTATTACCTTATTTCTTATTAGCTGCACGTATCTGACCATAATCAAAGTTATAACTGTTTCTACTACTGATAATAGAATTCAGCTTATCTCAAGTACAGTTAAGACGATATAAAACCGTTTCTTTAAGTGAAACATTCTTTATGATCGTTCATTATTACGTAAGAATTTAATCAATTAAAATTTATAGGCAGGCAAGACCGCAAGAGGAAAACTCACCTGAATAGTGAGAATATCATATTTATCACCACACATTATGAACTATAATAATGCATTATGAACTAACATAATGAATACATGGCGCATTTCAAAACTATCTTTTGTGAATAATGAATACCTGTAGTAGTACTATAAACGCTCGTAATGCGTTACGAAAAAAAAAAAATCCTATTTTGTTTTTTTTAACTTCGAATACAAAATAGTTATTCTTTCTCAAGAAAGTTTTTTTTTTTTTTTTGTTTCTGAAGAACGATTTGTATTTTGTTTCACGTTCATAATAAGTTACGAATAAAAAGCTATACGTTAGGAACCAATCACAATACGGCATGAATGTATCATAACAAAAAATTAGTGAGATGAAGACTTAAAGACAAATTTCATTTCTTTGGAGAAGGAAAATATAGGTAGGGCAATATTCCACACAACATAAACTCATACATAGCCTAGGCCCTAGGAGAAAGATCAATAAATGCAACCTAGTAAGTTTTTTTTTTTTTTTTTTTTTCCTTCATCAAAAAAAAAAACCTAATAAGTTAATCTAACAAGTCAACAAAGAAAAAAAAGGTTAACCTAGTGTACACGAATTGGGTGCCCCAGGTACAGGGAGGCGCATAAGAGGTGGGTATGTAACAATGACTACACTCCATTTGCCAGCATTTCTCACCAATATTTTGTCTCAAACTTTATACAACTATTTCTTTCCTTTATAAAAAAAAATTTAGAACTATTAGTCTCATTAATTGGTTTGCTGTGGAATAATATAAAGTCAAATCATCATCATTTAAATCCCTCCCCTCTAATTCTATTTTGTATTCTCACCCACTCTGTTCCAATTTCCCCTGATCTTCTCTCTCTCTCTCTATTTGAAACTTTTCTTCTTCAATTCTTCAGTTCTAGAGAGAAAGAGAGAGAGAGAGATGGGGTTGTACTTGTACATAGATGAGAAATCAAGAATTCTAAGAGTAATCAAAACTGTTTTCTTCTTAATAACTATGTTAGCTTCTCTGCTTATTTTCTCTGCTCCTATCTTATTAATTATAACTGATACCCTTCTTCCATCTGCACTTTTATCAATTGCTTCTTCTTTCTCTCCAATTTCACCATCATCATCCCTTTCCTTCATTCAAACTCTTTCTTCTCATCTCAATAACTACGATTTTCGATATTCTCTTGTTGATATTCCTCTTATCTCCATCTTCAGATCAGCTGCTATCTTCTGTAAGTTCAACTAGCCATTTATTCTTTCAATTAACCAAAATCCAAACATGGGTAGTAGGAATCTATCTTCTTACCCATGTTTGAGTTTAGCTTTGTTTTTGTTTACTGAATCAAAATACAAACATGGGTAGGAAAGAAACTAATCTTTATCTTATATATCATATATGTAGGTGTATATAGCATATGTGATGGATTAATGCTATCGAGAGGTCGATATTTGATTGTTACGATGTTATGCTCGATATCATCATTGGTGTTCGTATCGTTAAAGGCGTCGTTTGTTTTCGGGGGAAATGATTGGAAGAAAAGCAGAGAAGGACATGTAAAAGTCATGGAAATAGCCTTGTTCATGTGTTCTTTGGTATTGGCAATAGCTCATATAGTGGTTGCTTACAGGACTAGTTGGAGAGAAAGGAGAAAGGTTCTTATTTACAATATCGATATTGAAGCGGTAAGATTACTTCCTATTATCCCTAAAGCTTTATTTCCTTGCTCCATTAAGAAGAGAAGTGTTGAACGACCCGATTTTTGGGCCGACCACTACCTCAAACAGAACGTGGCCGCTGGCCGGCCCCAATTGATCAGGGTGTTTCTCTCTCTCTTCATGGCCTGATCGATGGGGCCGTCTACATCACCTTTTGGCTTGTGGTCAGCCAAAAAATCAAGCTGTTTAGTATTTTTGAATTAAGAAACAAGTTTATTCTTTTGTCCATTTATTTAAGTAATTCTATCGGAGACTAGAAAAACCACTAAGAAAAGCATTCTGGCTTTGCTGGGCCAATAGGCCCCAATACAAACGCCAAAGCCTAACAGGTTCACTGGCCCGACTAGCGAAGAAAACTTATACTAAAAGAGTTTGTAACTCAACAAGAGTTGGTTGAAGTTAATTGAAATTAACAAAAAAACAATCAATTTTGCTGATCATTCCCAATAATCTAATAAATTAAATTTTGTAGATAACCCTAAGAAAGAAAAAGGATGTGAGATATGAGATGGATTTTCAAAGGGGACAGGTTAAGTAGGTAATGACTAATAATATCAAAGATATGGGTGGTCATCTAGTTTTGGTAGAAAATTCCAGTTTTTTTAATGATGAATTAGAAGAAGAAAAGTTTGAAAACAAGACTACTACTACTACTATATATAAGAAACCTCATAACTACGTCAGAGTTAGATATCCTTGGGGGCTTATTAATAATGCTACATGGGCCCATATTGTTGTTTTTTTTCTGTTGAAAGAGGCCCATATTGCTTTACATCATCACAAGTGGGACCTAATTGTTACTGAGGTTGTGTTTGATGGCAACGATGTGCTATCCGAAGTCTTCAACGGATATGACCTCACTGACACTGGGTTACCAGGTCCCGTTGTGGGTACACTATAAGTCCCACATCGCTTAGGCGAGCACTTAGAAAGATAATTGTACCTACAATTGTAAGACAAGTACTCTTTACACGAGTGCTCTAGAGTTTTAGAGCATCTTCGATGCAACATTTAAGAAAATCTTTGAAAATACTAGGTATCATGTATAAAAATAAATCTTTAAGATGTGGACAACTTTTACAACAGCGTATGAGAGTTCAGCCCAAAAACAAAACTTCGATTATTGTAGTGCTCAACCCTAGACAATATTTTGGTAGATCAGTTTATCTTGTGAGTCTGCCCGTTCCAAAGATTTTCTAATTTCAAGAAGGAAAAAAGAAGTTATAATCCTGTTTTTGTATTGTTTGATTTTGAAAGTATCATGTGAGCTAACTTGATAAGTTGATGTGCAGGTCTCAACTTGCAAGCAAAGATTCCAAGCTCAAAAAAGCTTCTAGAAGAATAAAGTACAGATAAGAAATACTGCTGGCAAAGATTAGGTTGGTTAATTAGGTCAAAAGAGAAAAAAAATACTATCTGTCAATAGTGTTGAAAGAAGAATCCAACTCCAACTGTCTTACAGGTAATAACTGCCATCCAATACCTGCCTTCACTATAGTTGATCAATTGGTCCTCCACATCATCTAATCTTCTTTATAACATATCCACTAAAAAATCTCTAAGATGTGTCGGGTTTGACTCTACCTCACTCGTGTCAATCAAATGGACTCAAAATCAACCTAAATCAGCTGTCCAGATGAGTCGAACAAAAATTATAAAATTTTATTTGAGTTGATTCAGACTTCATATTTGACATAGTATAAAATAAAACCACCTAAAAGTAGCTCAATCCGTACCGAGGTGAGATACTGCACCCTCTCGTTTACTATTCAAGTTTTATTGCTTTCTTACTGGAGGTTTTAGCTAGCCGTTAACTATACTTTCCATCAAACTGTTAACTTTTTAGGGTTCACAAATAAAAAGTGGAATAATGGAGATGAAAATCACCGAAAGAAAAAGAAAAAGAAAAAGAAAAAAAAAAAGAAGCTAAAACTGATTTGTTAACCAAGCATTGATTATTGATTAGGTCATCATATTCATGCATGAATAGTAATGTTTGATTAACTTTTCCTTGTTTTTTTTAGGCTTTTAATTCCAAAGGAGATAAGCTGTCAGCAGAGGAAACTGGATGTAACAAAAAATCAAATGTCAGTGTGTCACCCTGTGTATATAATAGAATTATAGTATTATATTTTCAACTGTAAAGAGTGTTGTTTATAAAAAAAAAATAAAGAGTGTTGTTCTGTTAAACATGTAAACATAGTTATTTTATGCACTCATTCATGCAACTTGTGACTTGTCTAGAAGTATATAAAATTGAACAACCTGATCCAGTTCACAAAAACGAATGTGGGGTTTAAGAAGGATGACGATATTGCTCGTATAGATAGATGTATAAGATCATGATTATAGATAGCGCAATAATTCACTTGATGAGCTAAGCTATTCATTTAATGAAAGAAACAAAAGGCCAAATAGCTACCCACTTCATTTGATTAGCAAAATTGGAGATAAAAAAAGATTTGTTATTGATAAGTTTAGGTGGAAGAGAGTGATTCATATGTTTCTTCTATGTTTCATGCCATTCATCAGACTGATCCACTCACCTTCCCTGTGTTTCACGCTGTTTCTATTATTGTTAATGCTTTTCTTTTTTTGCTGCACATTTATAACTGTGGCTTTACTATGGTTTCTCACTTGTACTCTGCTGTGATGTAAACCATATGGTGGAAAAAACACAATTTTTTGGGTATTACTCAATAAGCTTACAATCTTACTCAAAAGATATACATAGAAAAGAAAGAAATATCAGTCCTCCACTCTAAACTCGTATAAGGAGATACTTATAGATATTATTCCACCCAAAAGAACCTTACTAAAACAACTTTACGACTCCTTTCAAACATTGGACATATACCAAAATTATTGAACATGTCTTGAATATGAGTTGATTTCTAGCCTGGATATCACACCACATCACAGTAGAGCGAATCGTATTGTGATATAAGATGATGCAGACACCACACTCAGTCTCACCACTAATGAATTGCTTTACGACACCATACTGATATGTCATCATGTGGAGTGGAAGTCGAAACAGAGGAAGAAAATGTTCTTTCTGCAATTCCCTCTTCCCCTAATCGAAACCAGATTCTCCCCATACAAATCGAAACCAGTAGTAGTTCCATTCTATCTCTATGATCAATCTCAGTCTAGTAGTAGTACTATTAGTGGCCGAAGAGATTCTTCACAAATTCTCCTTTCTCATCCCAAGTCTTCTTATGCTTCATCTCCTGCATCAGAAGACGTGGTTGAAGACGTAAAAGAAGAAGCTAAAAAAGGAAGAATAGTAACTGAGAAAGAATATATACCAAATCACGTAGCAGTGATAATGGATGGGAATGTGAGGTGGGCGAGACAAAGAGGGTTACCATCTTCATCAGGTCATCAAGCTGGTGTTCTTGCTCTTAAAGATCTTGTTCAGTTATGTTGTAAATGGGGAATTAGGGTTCTTACTGTTTTCGCTTTCTCTTGCGACAATTGGGTTCGTCCTCAAGTAAGCCCTCCTAATCTCATCTTAATTGAAAGACACCCATAAACTGTTTGATAAAATGCCTCAAAGACATCTTTCTCTATATCTTTTGATTGGAATTTTATTCTGATGTGTGTTTGATTTGTGTTTCAGATCGAGGTTAACTTCTTAATGAAATTGTTTGAGAAAGTAGTAGAGGATGAACTGGAGAATTTCATGAGGTAATTCTGCTTAGAGTGTTACTGTGACGGAGGAATCCTTCACCTTCCTATTGCAACAACACCCATATGATGTGAATCCTACTCTGCAAGGGCAGAGCCAGGATTCAGAGTTAGGGAAGGCTAGCAAAAAGTTATTAGAAATGACACTCTCTACAATGTATGCATGTACTTGTTTGAATCAGTTCGACTCCTTAAAAGTCGATTTTGAATCGGTTCAAATCGTCAAAATTTATGCACCGTTACGTTTGTCTGGTCGGGGCTCTTGAATTTATAGCTAAAGCTTGTTAAGATTGGATTCCAGATGATGCGATATTGACGGTTGTAGTTGTATACATCTAACATGCGTTAGGGTTAAGTCTAACGTCAATTAAGTTATAACAGGGTGAAATGTGAATTGACATCCAGTTATAATGGGGGTTAAGTGTCAAAGTGGGTGTGATCCGACAGATCCAATGGTGGGTGTCCGTGACTCCGTGTACGTGATTGACACGATCCAATGGCCCAAATGCTTGCCTCTGCGTGCAAACTTTCAGTCAAGCTTCAACAATTCAAAGGCCCGCGTCTTAGGCGCCGTTTGGCTAAGATCCAATGGTCGAAACCATTGGAACTTCAGGTATAGAGTCGGAACATCCAACGAATGACGTTCTATGTGGCCCAAAAACTCCAGAACAAACGAGCATCATTCTAGGCAACCATTCAACAAGTTGGGAATGTAGAAAAGCCGAAAAAGAAAATCTAAACGGGAGACTCAACCCGAAGACCTTGCAAGCGAGATACAATCTTAGGACTAGTAGTCTATAATATATGCCAACGTCAATTCTCTGTTAAGAAAAATCCAAGTTCTAATCCAGGCTATAGCCTGGGCTAGTCGTCATATAGCACCACCCTTGCTGCTTTGGTTGGGTGGTAACTTGTGCCTCTCTCCACATCCAGTTACTTCACCCAGTTCCCGTCTGACATGAGAAAAAAGGGATTGTAAAAAATACCCTAAGAAAAAGATTGATACAAAGAAAAGGTGATCTGGGATTCCTTTTTCTTTTGGCATATAACCTTCTTATTGTTATTTTAGCCGTTTTCTTATTATTGTTGTTATTAGTGTTTTGACCGTTATTATTGTTATCTGGGCCCGAATATGATAAGTTACTTAATAAGTCGTTCTTTTTTCTCATAAAATTCTTGTGCCATGTCAAAAATGAAAGAGAAGTCCTATTGTTTTTCACTTTGTAACAGAGATGATATTCGGGTATCTGTCATTGGCAATCCTTCAAAGCTCCCGATTTCTCTACAAAAATTGATAATTCGCGCAACAGAGATCACCAAGAACAACTCAAGAGTTCAACTGATTGTTGCAGTTAACTATACTGGAAGGTATGACATAATACAAGCATGTCAAAGTATTGCACACAAAGTAAAAGATGGTTTAATCGACCCGGAAGACATTAACGAAACCCTAATTGCTCAAGAATTAGAAACAAACTGTACAGATTTTCCTTACCCTGATTTACTAATCCGAACTAGTGGTGAACTTAGGATTAGCAATTTTATGTTATGGCAATTAGCTTACACTGAATTATTCTTTGTACAATCACTGTGGCCTGATTTTGGCGAGAACGAGTTTGCAGAAGCTCTGCATTCGTTTGAGCAAAGACAGAGGCGATATGGTGGAAGAAATTCATAAGCGATAAAAAAACATTTGCATATATGTAAAATTGATCTTTATCATCTTTTTGTTTAAATCGGCATGACATTCGTTATTCCTGTATTAGTTCTTCTGTTTTTCTTTTCCACTTACTGAATCTGATCCAAAAATGTCTTATTCACTTGAGGATGAAAAGGTAATTTTAGTATATAACCTAGTAGATGTCGCGGTCAAACCAGAACCATAGAACACCAAAAGTACCACGTACAGAAACCACAACAATTTCATGTATAAGGCAAAAGATAAGGCCGACACACGCACAAGTCACAACCTTGGATGAATTGGCTTATAAAATTCAGTGTTCACAAAAGACCACCATGATCGCCACCCAAATATAACTCAACCCAGTTCTCTACATTACTCTTCACACACTCAATAGCACGACCACCAGCGCCTATACCACATAAAGCACATTAAGCAGTAGTTACCACGGACGCCACCAGCACAGCTGCTGCTTCATATTTCTTATGCACTTGCTTACACGAAATTTAATCAAAATTGGGGAAAATCCAAGTCCGTTTCGGATTGGGAACTAAGACACCATCAAACAAGACCACTTCAGAACCAAGTTTGGGTCGTCCACTTTGTTTTCCAGGTGCTAAATCACCAGAGTGGCTTGATGGGTCACTCGTTGGTGACTATGGGTTCGACCCGTTCGGGTTGGGAAAATTGGCAGAATAGTCGTAGTATGATTGCACCAGAATTTGGCTAAGAATTTAGCTGGTGATATTATTGGAACTCGGTTTGAGAGTTCAGAATTGAAATCGACTCCGTTTCAGCCATTCGCTGAGGTGTTCGCATACAAGGATTTCACGAATTTTAAGTTATACTTGGTAGGTGGGTACTTGCTACACTCGGTGCAGTAGCTGTTGAGTCACTCACTGGTGTTACCGGGCACAATGATGGAAAGGTACGCGTTTTTACTGAGTCGATAACCTCATTTTACTTATCTAGTCAACTCATTCATGTAGATCGACATGGTCATATTCGGATTTAGGCCTTCTGCAGAGGCGTCAAATGAAACTTTAGGCTTAATAATTTGACTTTGTGTAGTAATGTTCATATGGAGCTGGTCGATGGGCCTTCGTACTTGGGCCTTCTTCCCTCATCCATTCATATATTGATATGGATCTAGGTGCTCATAAGTCCCGGGGGAATTTACCCGGGAGGGAAGTTTTTTGATTCCGTAACAGTTATAAATAAAATTTGAATGCCGAACTTGCTCTTAGGTTAACATATTTTATAATAGTTTCATGGTAGAGTCGATATTTATTTCTCCTCTCCTTAACTCTATCTAGAACAAAACTTAGTCATAGTAATAAGTAAGACTTAATTTTCAAAAAAAATAAGTAAGACTTATACTAGAATAATCAAAGTCATTGTAGTCAATGGAGTGTTTTATTTGTTTTTGCAAATTTGTCATTGATTACAACATTTGAAAGTGGACAACTTTGACCGTATAATGAACGAAACTTAGTGATGAAGTAAAAATACATGAAAATAAGTTCATTTTGTGGAACAAACGAAAGATTTTTCCTGATCTTCTTTGTTCTACTAACTCGCGCGTTCCCATTTCTTATTCGTAACTCGAAGAATTAGACTCTGCAATAGGTAAATTTTCCTTTCTCTTCAAGTTTTTGTTTTATCTAGAGAGGTGCTGGGAAATTTTGGTTTTTAGTTTAAAGATTTCATACAGGAAAGATCATTCCAAAATGAGACAGTTCTAGTTTATTTTTGTGACTTAGGGTTTTAACTGAGAAGAAAGATTTTTCTTATCATAGCTATTCATAAAAATGATAATACTTCTCTTCCCTATGCAATTTTCAGTCTCAATTTTGGGTCCTGACTGACTAATTTTTAATTCTGCTTCAGAGTACGACTTACTCTCTAGGCAACAACTTTTTCCCCTCTGTTGAATTCTTCAAGCGCAGGAATTTCGAGACCATTACTTGCCATGTCTAAGCAACCTTCAAGAGCTTCTAGGCGCTCTTCGTCAGGAGGCCGAAGTCCAAGACCTGAGACTTCAAATGCACGTCCAACATCATCTCCTGTGTCTAAGCAATCTTCAAGGCCTTGTAGACCCTCGTTGTCAGGAAGCCCAAGTCTAAGACGCGTGACTCCAAATGGGCGTCCAACATTATCTCCCGTATCTAAGAAACCTTCAAGAACTTCTAGACCCTCGTCTTCAGGAGCCCGAAGTCCAAGGTCTGTGACTCGAAATGGGCGTCCAACATTATCTCCTGTATCTAAGCAACCTTCTAGAGCTTCTAGATCCTCGTCATCAGGAAGCCGAAGTCCAAGACCCGTGGCTCCAAATGGACGCCCAATATTATTTTCTGTGTCTAAGCAACCTTCGGGAGCTTCTAGACCATCGTCATCAGGAGGCCAAAGTCCAAGACCTGTGACTCCAAATGGAAGTTCAACATTATCTCCCGTATCAAAACAACCTTTAAGAGCTTCTAGACCCGTGTCATCGTCAGGAGGCCGAAGTAGTAGTTCAATACCCGCAACTCCAAATGGAAGCTCAACATTATCTCCCGTATCACAACAACCTTTAAGAGCTTCTAGACCCGTGTCATCGTCAGGAGGCCGAAGTAGTAGTTCAATACCTGTAACTCCAAATGGAAGTTCAACATTATCTCCCGTATCAAAACAACCTTTAAGAGATTCTAGACCCGTGTCATCGTCAGGAGGCCGAAGTAGTAGTTCAATACTCGCAACTCTAAACAGACAGCCAACACTTCCTGTCATGTCTAAGCAACCTACAAACGCTTCTAGACCCTCGTTATCAAGAGGCCGAAGTTCAAGTCCTGTGTCTCCAAATGGACGTCTAATATTACCTGCCACGTCTAAGCAACCTTTAGGAGCTTCTAGAACGCCTGCACCAACTTCATGGGCTACCTTACCTTCTTCTAAGCCTGCTGCGCCTAAACGATCCTCAATCCGTTCAGTGCGTTCTTCAACCCCTACTGCACAACCTGTAACCGCTTTTGCGAAGTTGTCGACTGATCCTGCAACATCAGCAAATGCTCCTGCAATGTCTTCTATACCGGCAACCAAACCGGCTGTACTATCCAAGCCCACAGCAAAAGCAGTTGCACCAACTCCTCGAACATCAACCCCCTCAAGTGTATCTAGTATACAGGCTCCTACTCGATCTTCTTCAGTGATTAAGTTGGATCCTACTACAACAATGAGAAACCCTCCATCATCTGGTAATTTGCTGACAACAAAATCCAGACAACTGAAACCTTCAGATACGCCTGCAAAACCAGTTTCTGCCTTTAGGGGTATGTCTGGAGCTCGTAGTGCTCAACTCTCTTCTCATGTTAGTTCTAATGGAAAATCAATGACAGACTCCAAATGAGAGTAGCCATAACAGCCAGCAGGGGCTCTGTTCTTGAGCAAGATACAAGGCAAAGTGTTTCTGGAAGGGGTTTACGTCCATTGATGATAGAAGTTCCAGCTTCGTCCATGACCAGTGGAAAACCCGAACCAGCAAGGAAAACGCAAGTGTTCCAGATTTTTCTTCTGTAGCTAAGAACAGTAGCGGTAGTTCTGAACAAAGGCATCAATAACAAAAGCATTTGATTAAATGGGTCTGAAGTAGAAGACAATGAACTTGGCAGCGGGAATCGAGGTCGATCTCCTTCTAGAAACAACTGTGACAGGTGAAAGAAGGAAGCCCCATATTATAAAGTTCAATACAAAAAAATACTAATACCAGTGGCATTTATACATAGGTAGAATATGGACGTATATTCCAATACACATATATTCACTAAATCATGTTACTCGTATTCTTGTAGGAATTCTGAGAATTTGGTTTTCGGCTGAAAATATAAAATTGATGTAAAATGAGCTCATATTAATTCGATTGCCTTCGTATTCTGGCATTTGTTAGATACTTGAGTATTTTCTGCTGTATGGTTGTGCTACTCAGTTTAATATTCTCGCACAGCCAAATTATAATACCTCTCCGTGATGGTGCTCTTACATTTAAGAGAAGCTGCCCGAAAACAGGTATATGCCGCTATACATATTGAGTGACCTCGTGTTGCCCCATTACTTGACAACTTACCGCGATGTGTTATGATTTGTTAATTACAAAACTACACTATAGCATATTTGTAAGCACCAAAAGAAAAATACAATCCAAACTATACTATTGAACTCTTGAATTAACCTCAAGTATTTCGGTCGATTACACCCCAAAAAGACTTACATGTAGTGAAGTTGATACCAACCTTGATCTCGAATAGGACTCACACCTCTTGGTGTCTTACTATGATGTATGGAGATTTATATGAAACTTAAAAAAGTAGTGTATGTTATTAGTACAAATAAAATAAGTAAATAATGACTCTTTGTGCAGAACAATAGCGACCACAACATAAGTTTATCTCCAAGATTGATCCCATTTAATTATAGATGCTATTATAAAGTTAAAGTAATTTAGACGGACAATGAGGGCTCTACCACTACCATCTGGTAAATCTCCGACACAAAATCAAGACATTGGAAGCTCTTAGATATACCTGCAAAACTAATTTTCGCCTCAAGAGGTAGGTCTGGAGCTCCTAGTACCGAATCCTCTTCTAATGTTGGTTCCTATGGAAAACCAACGGGACATCGCTCCAACTGAGAGTAGACGTATGAAGAAGAGCTATATTCGTGCAACTAGTAGAATCATACCCTAACAACAATGACAATGTGAATCTTGTTCCAGTAGGATGCTAGACAAATGAAAAAGTTGTGAACCTGCAAAAGTTGGCTCCTGCAAGGCAATACGATCAACGATCCATTCCTAACAACTTCACCACAAAGTCATTATGGTGGTGGGGCGGCAAGTGATACGGTGGTCTGTGAAACACATTTTACAAGACGATAATATGAACGTCTTTTCAATGGTGATATCAGTGTTGGAACTTTACTGGAAGTGGTTGTAGTGTGATTCTAGCGGAGGTGTTGTAGTGACTGTGGTGGTGCAGAGCACCAAATAAAAATGTTCGTTGTCAGCTTATAATATTCAGCTTATTAGACACTTAATATGCAAATAACACATTTTTGTGGCCTATTTTCTGTTTTAGAGAAGTAGTTTTTCTATCTTAAACTAACCTACTTTAGATCTAATATGATTGTAACCAATCTCTGATAAGTTATTTGAAATCGGAGTTAAGGTGATACTCCATAGACGTTTAATTCTCTTATCTAAATTCGAATATGATAAATTAGTTATATGTCAAATAATATATTGTATTTGATTGGAAATACTCAGGCGGGTAGTAGCAACTCGGTGCAGTAGTTGTTGAGTCACTCATTGGAGTTACCTGGCACGATGCTTGAAAGGTATGCGTATTTACTGAGTCGATAACCTCATTTTACTTACCAAGTCAAAACTCACTCACTCATGTGGATCAAGATGGTCATATTTGGATATGGGCCTTGTGCAGAGGCCTCAATTGAAACTTTGGGCTTAATAAATTGATTTTGTTTAGTAATGTATTTTCAGGTGGAGCTGGTTGAGCAGCCCTCATAATTGGGCCTTCTTCCCTCTTCCATCCATATATGAATGAGTCAAGGTGCTGATGATGATCGCGTACATTGAGTTCCAGAGGAACACCAAGAGTTCACGCAAGAAGAAAGTTTTCTAATTCGACAAGTTATAAATAAATTTAATGCGGAAATTACCCTGCTCCCCGAATAACATATTCTATAGTATTAGTTTCATTGTATAATCAATACGGTGTCTATTTAAATTAGTTTCACGCGGGAACAAAACTTAGTCATTAGTAATAAGTAAGACCCAAATTAGAATAAGTAAAGTCATTGTAGTCAATGGGAGTGTTTTATTGTTTTTTTGGAGCTATGGGTCATTCATTACAACTTATCAAACTAATTGGACAATTTTAACCGTGTTAATTTGTTATGAAGTATAAATACATAAATACGTTCATTTTAAGAAAACAAAAACAAACTAATGATTTTTCGTGATCTTCTTCTTTTTCAATCCGCGCACTTCCATCTGTTATTCGGCCCTCGAATAGGTAATATTTCCTTTCTCTTCAAGGTTTTTTTTTATCTAGAGGTGCTAGAAAACTTTTATTATGATTTTGCCTTCTATTTACCTTTTAAGTTGGTTTTTAGTTTAAAGATTTCATGCAGTAAAGATCATTCCAAATTAGACAGTTCTAGTTTATTTCTTGTGATCAAGGGTTTTAACTGATAAGAAATATCTTTCTTTCTTGTTATAGCTATTCATAAAAATGATTCATAAGTTGTAATTTGATCCTGACACTTCAATCTTTAAAATCAGCTTGAGAGAGCAACAACTTTTTCCGCTCCGTGGAATTCTTCGAGTGCAGGAATTACAAGACCCTTTTCGTCATCAGGAGACCGACACTACCTGCCATGTCCAAGCAACCTACAAGAGCTTCTAGACCATCGTTGTCAGAAGGCCGCAGTCCAAGACCTGTAACTCCAGATAGATGTCCAACATTATCTCCAATGTCTGAGCAACCTTCAAGAGCTTCTAGACCCTCGTCGTCAGGAGGCCGAAATCCAAGACCCGTGACTCCAAATGGGCGTTCAACATTATCTCCCGTGTCTAAGCAACCTTTAAGAGCTTCTAGACCCACTGTGTCTTCGTCAGGAGGCCAAAGTAGTAGTCCAATACCCACTACTCCCAAGGAATGGCCAACGTTTCCTGCCACGTCTGAGCAACCTTTAAGAGCTTCTAGACCATCGTTATCAGGAAGTCAAAGTTCAAGTCCTCAATCTCCAAGTGAACACCTAATGTTACCCGCCACGTCTAACCAGCCTTCAAGAGCTTCTAGACCTCCTGCACCAACTTCACCGGCTACCATACCTTCTTCTAAGCCCGCAGCTCCTAAAGGATCTTCGACCTCTTCCATGCGTTCTTCAACTCCTTCTATACAATCAATAACCGCTCCTGAAAAATTGTCGGCTAATCTTGCAACATCAACCCCCTCAAGTGAATCTAGTATACAGCCTTCTCCTCGGTCTTCTTCACTGATTAAGTTGGATCCTGCAACAACGAGAAACCCACCATCATCTGTTAATTCGCAAACAATAAAATCAAGACAGCCGGAACATTCAGATATGCCTAGAAAACCAGTTTCTGCCTCAAAAGGTAGGTCTGGAGCTCCTACTGCTCAATCCTATTCTCATGTTAGTTCTAATGGGAAATCAAGGACAGGCTCCAAACGAGACTAGCCATAGCACCCACCAGGGGCTCTGATCTTGAGCAAGATCAGAGCCCAATGTTATAAAGCTCAATATAAAATAATACATACATACGTACGTACATACATAAGTACACGCATACATAAATATACATACGTACATGCATATATACACACATATATATATATATATATATATATATGTATGTATACATAAACAGATATATAAGTTTGTGCGTGTATAGATATTCAATGAACCATGTCACTTGTAGGAATTGTGAGAACTGGGTTTTCGGCTGAAAACCTAGAATTGATGTAAAGTGAGCTTGCTCAGTGTGCATATATTAGATTGTTGTTGTATTGTGGCATTTGTTTCACAGCTAAGTTTTTTTCTGCTTTATGATTGTGCTACTCAATTTAATATTCTAGCTAGCATAGCCAAATTATAATACCTTTCAACCCAAATAAATTGAGGGAGTAAACAAGTTCCACAATGAATATTTGTTTTCCATTGATGGAGCAAGCTCTCCGTAAATAGGTGTATGCCGCTATAAATATTGAGTGACCTTGATTTGCCCCATAACATTGGCAACTAGCCGCGATGCGTGTTATGATTTGTTAAATTACGAAAACTACACTAGAGCATATCCGTAAGCACAATAAATGAAGTCCTAAGTTCTTTCTGTACTCTTGAAATCTTGAATTAACATGAAGTATCTCGGTTGATTACAACACAAAAAAGGTGTATTAAGAGAGACTTATACTAAATTTAAAACTTGTGCAATAAGATTAGACAAAAATAGAAAATGAAATCAAAAACAGAAATCTTCATATGATATTAAACCAACTGCCAGCCAGTGTTGTACGTTTAGTCCCCTCACAATAATCAATTTGATTTGATTGGACGGTCTTGATGTTTTATATCTTCACATCACTGGAGCAATGGACTACTAATTGCTGGATGTGGGACTATCTTATCACTAGAAGAATTTCTCATTCATGATGGATCTTAATTCAATTTTTTGGGTGATAGAGTTATCAGACGGTATAGGTTGTGTTGGTAGCTTGGACGATTGCTTTCCAATGGAACGCTTAGAACCTATGGTGGTGTTTGAGATGAAGTCGTAAACCAACTATTCAAACAACTAAGGCCCTGCCGAATAAAATCTATTATCTAACTTGAATAGAAAATGACATTCCATCGGTCTCAAATGAGAAAAGAAATTAAAACATTTATGTTTGACATTGGTGGAGCCTTCCCAACAAAGAGAAAGGCTTTCCAAAAATAGGCGTATGCCGCTATAAGCAGCGAGCACACGGTATTCTTTAGTAAAAGGCGAAAGAATAGTTCGCTCTGTGCTCACCGCACGGCTGCGTGATTGACATTAAAAGATACGATCACATTATGTATTCACCTTGATGTTTTGCAAGTTTGTTGCCTATTCAATGTGGAACTATATGCCCCACTAAACCTGAGCTAATTGAGAAGCTTATGGGTACGCAAAAATGGCCTTTCCCTTATTTGATTTGTATCTGATCTAAATGCATTTTTTGATTGCTTTCATCTCATAATTAAATAAGGTCTTAAAACAGTTTTTAATCTTCAATCCAGAGTTGTTCAGTTAATAGAAGTTTATTTGGAGAAAAAGAGAGAAATTGGCAGAAATCAAATCCCCTCGCATTAAATTTTTGGCCAAAATGCTATTGCATTCAGTATTGGTAGAAAGAGAAAGTTTAGACATGGGCGAGTTAGAATCAAACGAAAGGATCTGCCCGACAAAGAAGGGGAAGAAGAGCTATTAGGATATGACAAATATTGTTCTTACCAATAATTAAGAGAAGATGATGGTCCTGACAGATTTCTAGCTACGGAATGATACACTTCAAGTGAGTATCATAGTTTACAAAACAATGTTAGACCGAAAAATTGGACCGACCACAGGCTGAACGCCCGAAAAATGAGACCCATTTCCCTCTCAACTGGGACCAGCACAATGAGAGATGGGGGCACATCAGTTTTTGGCCTATAGTCGGCCCCCTTTTTCAGGCCGTTTAACAATTCTTTAACTACAGGTTCCAAATGAGAGTAGCCATAGCAGCCAGCAGGGGCTCTGATCTTGAGCAAGATCATAGGCCAATGTTATAAAGCTCAATACAAAATAATACTAATATCGTTCATATTTATACGTGCGTAGAATACTCACACATATTCCAACACACATATTTAATTATATACACATACATACGTACAAGCATACACGTATATATGAGTATGCCTGTGTATAGATATCAATAAACATGTCACTTGTAGGAATTATGAGAACTGGGTTTTCGGCTGAAAACCGAAAACGGAAGTGCTAGAATCACAAAAGATTCTGACAAAAGAAGTTACCCACAACTGATGTGGCAGTTGTGATATTCATCTCTCAACGTCCAGATTTAGTCAAACTTTCAAACCACAACCGCCACATCAGCTGGGTAGCTTCTTTTGTCAAAATGTTTTGTGATTTTGGCATTTCCCAACCGAAAATTTATGTAAAATGAGCTTGATCACTGTGCATATGTTAGATCTTTGTGATATTCTGGCATTTGTTTGATAGTTAAGTTTTTTTCTGCTTTATGATTGTGCTACTCAATTTAATATTCTAGCACAACCAAATGGGAGGTTTTTATAAGCAATGTTTAACCTTGTTAAAGGCAATTCCTAAAATAGTTAAAAGCAATGTATGTGAAGGAGGCAATGCCTCAACTAATGTTTGACCTAACGGCACAATTAACGCCGTTAGGTTGTCGCCGGCCGGATAATGCCGGTCGACGATTTCCTGACCGACAACCATAACAAAAAATATATTTTCTTCTTCTCTCATTCCTTCTTCTTCTTCCATCTCCGGCGAAGGGGCAAACAGTCGTCGGCTGGTGATCTCAGACCAGACCGTCGGCGAAGGTTTACCCCTTCGCCGGATATGTTAGAAAGAGAGAGAGTAGAGATAAAAGTAGAGAGAGAAGAAGAAGGGAGTGACGAAAAAGTCGGCGGTCGGAGTTCACCAGCAGGTGACTCTTTACTAGATACCCATTCTCAATATCAAATTGTCAATAAGTGTAGAGGACGTAGTAGACGTTATATTCTTGGTTGCTAGATACCCAATCTCTCGTGTGGGACTGTTCTCAGAGTAGTCATATAAATTACATATGAATTTATACACTTAAAATTAATAATTATCGATTGTTATTTCTTTTGAGCTAATCTAAACATGGCTCTAATCTGATTGGAAAGACTCTTACTCCTTTTTGTTTGTTTTATAAACTATATATTAACCTCTATCTTGGGCTTAATAAAAACTAATCCAAGTCTTTGATTGTTAAAATTTGATTGTCTCTAACATTGATTATCGCATAATAAGTTGACTTGATGTTATTATATCGAAATCCGATAAAGAATAAGTCCCATTTCGAACATACATTAAAAAAAAATCCAGGTAATATTCTACTAATGAGTTTAGATCAAAGTTTGAATTTTCAAATAGCCTGCATATAGTGCAAGTTTAGTGATTCTAAATCTGTGTTTAAAATCCAAACTAAACTCATAAAACCTTAACTGCTTGTAGAAGTGTAAGGAATCACGTGGAATATATGAGATGATTCGGTTGTTACACTGTTCTAACTTCATCTTATTAGGCCTATAAATATTGTCTCAAATTGTGAACTACACAACTTCAAAATACCACATACTTATTTTTCTTTTGTGGGTTTGTGTTAGTTAGAACTTAGAACTAGGGTGGTTACTTTTAATTTTAGTACACTTAGTTTTCAAAAACTTTGAGATGTTGGGGAGAACTAAAACACAACAACAACAATAATACAATTTCTCATTAAGTTATTATACTTCAAAAGTCAATTTCATTTATCAGAATTTTAACCCTAATTCTACTTGAAAGTTGTGAACTTAATGAGTGAAGGTTTTAGGACAGAATAAAGAGAGTGAGAGACAACATTTTTCTGCTTTTTAAGTTGGACACGAAACCAAAGTCAACTCAATAATGGTCAGCAACAGATGGATTATCAATGCATAAAGTGAGGGACAAACCAAAGGATTGTTTACTACATGTAATTAATATTGACTAACAACTATTCTTTTTAATATAGTATTTGTTTTAATTTTCTACTTTTACAATTTAATTAGATCCACAACAAAATTAGGAGCAATATCAAAATTCTAGAATTTGGATGTTAAATATGTCGAAGATTAAGGACATTCAAGAGTCTAAATTTGGATGTTACAATTTGATTTCGTTCAATAAATAGTAAGTCAAAAATTGAGTTTGGAAGAGATTTTGTAAGAACAAAGAGCCTGGTATTTTTGTGTAAATTTGATAATTTTTGGGTTGTATAAATCTACACCTAACCACACATTTAGTCCACCCTAATATTAATAATAGGATTTTAAGTCAAAATAATAATTATAATGAATATTTAGTCCAAATTGACCTATCTCTATAGAAAAAACAGATCTCTGTCATTTCTATTTAATCATAATATCCATTATAATCTTCTATATAAGAAAAGGCCTACTTTTGAAAATCAATATGCAAAATTCTCTTTCTTTTTTTCTTAAGATTTTTTCGATTGATTTCAAACTTACTATCTGTTTCGCAATATACACGTTATTTAGTATCAATTACGTATATTTCTACAACAAAACACATTTAGTACAGTTAAAGTATGTCTAGATGACAAAGTTACAGTGTTTTTCTGTTTATTGATTCTTGTTTTGTTTCATAAATAACGTGTTATTTATTGTTAAAGTTTCATCTTTTTTTTTTATGTGTCATACGTAACACATTATGTATCAACAATGTTTCTTCTAAAAGGCGAAAAGACTACAATCCCTTTTTGAATTTTATTTTAGGCCTAAAATCCGTGAACCCTAAATTTGAATATAAGTTTGGGAATGTAATATCAATATTTTTGTGTAAATTTGAAGATTAGTTTAGGAGGTATTATTTAATATTTTGTGTCAATTATGAGTGAGTAGTGTCAAATTTATTTCAGTGGCAATTTTTTTTTTACTATTTCCATCCAACAAAACAAATCAATTATTGTAACTATCTTATTTTGGAGTGTGAAAAAAGGGCCCTAATCTTTGTTGTATTAATGCATTCATGAATCCCAGTACCTACTGGCGACCAGTAAAATTCCGTTGGCAGAGTCGTCGGAACAGTATTGCCGACCCTCTTTTAGGCGACATTTTGTTAGCCGTCGGGAAGTACTTTTACCGACGGTTGTTTGACTTTTCTGGCGGCTTAATGCCGTCGGCAATAGCTTTTTTTTTTGTAGTTAGTTAACTATTCTTCCAAGGATTTCAACAAAAAAGAAAAAAATCTTCTTGCAAGGTTTTGAATGAAACTTAAAAAATAGTGTGTGTTATTATTAGTACAAATAAAATAAGTAAATAAGGACTCTTTGCACATAAGAGTAGCAACAACAACATAAGTTTATCTCCAAGACTTGTCCCATGTAAATATAGGTACTATTATAGAGTTCAAGTAGTTTAGATGGACCCAAAATGATTGTTGGATCAGAATCTGGCTAAGAATTTAGCTGGTGATATTATTGGAACTTGGATGAAGAGTTCAGAATTGAAACCGACTCCGTTTTAGACATTCGGTGAGGTGTTTGCGTTGCAAAGATTCCATGAGTGTCAAGTCATACATGGAAGGTGTGTAGTTGCTACACTCGGTGCAGTAGCTGTTGAGTCGCTCACTGCTGTGTCACCTGGTGCGATGCTGGAAACTTATGCATTTTTACTGAGTCCGATAACCTCATTTTACTCACCAAGTGCATTTTACTCACCAAGTTAACTCATTCATGTGGATCGAGATGGTCATACTCGGATATGGGTCTTATGCAGTGGCCTCAAATGAAACTTTGGGCTTAATAAATTGACTTAGTAATGTATTTTCGGATGGAGATATTTGACCAGCCCTCATAATTGGGCCTTCTTCCCTCTTCCATTTATATATGAATACGGGTCAAGGTGCTGATGATCGCACACATTGAGTTCCAGAGGAACACTGAGAATTCACGCAAGAAGAAAGTTTTCTGATTCCACAAGTTACAAATAAATTTAAATGCGGAAATTACCCTGCTCCCCGAATAACATATTCTATAGTATTAGTTTCATTGTATAATCAGTACGGTGTCTAATTAAATTAGTTTCACGCGGGAACAAAACTTAGTCGTAGTAATAAGTAAGACTCAAATTAGAATAAGCGTCATTGCAGTCAATGGAGTGTTTTATTGTTTTTTTTTCAAACTATGGGTCATTGATTACAATTTATCAAACTAATGAGACAATTTTAACCGTGTTAATTTGTTATGAAGTAAAAATACATAAATACACGTTCATTTTAAGAAAACGAATAAAAACAAACTAATGATTTTTCATGATCTTCTTCGTTTTCAATTCACGCGCTTCCATTTGTTATTTGGCCCTCGAATAGGTAATATTTCCTTTCTCTTCAAGGTTAATCTAGAGGTGCTAGAAAACTTTTATTATGATTTTGCCTTCTATTTACCTTTTAAGTTGGTTTTTAGTTTAAAGATTTCATGCAGTAAAGATCATTCCAAATTAGACAGTTCTAGTTTATTTCTTGTGATCAAGGGTTTTAACTTATAAGAAATATCTTTCTTTCTTGTTATAGCTATTCATAAAAATGATTCATAAGTTGTAATTTGATCCTGACACTTCAATCTTTAAAATCAGCTTGAGAGAGCAACAACTTTTTCCACTCCGTGGAATTCTTCGAGTGCAGGAATTACAAGACCCTTTTCGTCATTAGGAGACCGAGACTGTTATAACTGAAAGTCGCGGAAGCTATCGAACCTATCCTAGAAATTGATCCGATTATGAAGATTAATCGAAAAGCTAAGTCAAAATCAAATATGCGAACAGAATTTAACGAGGTTCGGCTTTAAAGCCTACGTCCTCGGGCGAACAAAAAATCTTTATTGAAGGATAGATGAAGACGACTAACACAATCCGCAAGTTCGTCCCAAGATGGTACCGTATAGAAATTAACCTTCTATACTAAATCTTCGACGACCGAGAAATTTAACACCGCTCAAAAACTATGAAAAATTTCTCTCTCACTTGCTCTCTCTCTTTAGCTCTCTCTAAAGAAGAGTTGTTGTTGCTTGTGTTGGTTGATGATTTAGATGTGTTGATTGGCTCCCCTATTTATATATAATATAAACCGACAATTTAGGCAATTGATTTCTAAAATTTGGAACCCATCAAACCGCCTATAAGCAAATGCTAAACCGCCAATACTCTATAGTGCTTCAATTTGGAAACTGCCACAATAAGAAACCGCCTTGAGCAAATTGGAAACCCATCCATCCAATTCAAACCGCCCAATTCAAAATTTAGAAACCACCTCACCTCTCACAATTCTCCACCTCGTACACAATTTGATATGCTTCAAATTTTGGACGAACACCAGGATACTCCTTGTAAGATATATCTATTTCTTGTAGTTTCATCCGACTGCGCCATATGATCATGGCTGCCTACGTACCCTTTTACAGGATCAAGCCTACCGTAGTTCTACCAACCCTTCACATAAAGATTACCTTGTCGCCATTACGCCCTTTCGGGCAACTTAACACGAGCCGATTTGCAGCAATTCCAGGCAATGCTGAAACTTGCTACACGTCACCACTTTAGTCAACATGTCCGCGGGATTCTCATCTGTGTGTACCTTCATGAGAGAAACATCACCTTCCTCTATGACATCTCGTACAAAGTGATACCTGACATCGATATGCTTAGTACGAGCATGATGAACCTGATTCTTCGCCAAGTGGATTGCACTTTGACTATCATACCATACATCCACGCACTCCTGCTTAATCCCTAGATCATCCAGAAGACCCCACAACCACAATGCTTCCTTCACACCCTCGGCCATAGCCATATACTCGGCCTCCGTAGTAGATAACGCAACTGTAGATTGTAATATCGATCGCCAACTAACTGGAGCACCATGTACATTAAATACATAACCAGTAGTAGATCGTCTTCTATCTAGATCGCCAGCATAGTCCGAGTCAACATAACCGCTTACCTGACATGTGTCTCCACCAAAGCACAAACCCGTATCAACGGTACCCTTCAAGTACCTCAAGACCCACTTCACAGCTTCCCAATGTGTCTTCCCCGGGTTTGCCATAAACCTACTACCCACACTGACCGCCTGTGAAATGTCCGGACGAGTACACACCATAGCGTACATCAAACTGCCAACTGCACTAGCATACGGTATACGATCCATATGATCCTTCTCCACCGTAGTAGTGGGAGATTGTTTTCTCGAGAGCCTGAAGTGTGGTGCCAAAGGTGTTGACACCGCCTTCGCATTCTGCATCCCGAACCGAGAAACTACTCGTTCGATGTAACCTTTCTGATTTAAGTACAGTTTCTTACTTGACCGCTCTCTCTTAATCTCCATTCCCAGTATTTTCTTTGCAGCGCCCATGTCTTTCATCTCAAACTCTTGACTGAGTTGAGATTTCAACTTATTTATCTCCACCATGCTTCGAGAAGCAATAAGCATGTCATCCACATACAAAAGAAGATAAATAAAGTCACCTTCGCGAAGCTTCTTGATGTATACACAACAATCATAGTCACTTCTGCGAAAACCATGCTTTAGCATGAAAAAATCAAATCGTTTGTACCATTGGCGAGGGGATTGTTTCAATCCGTAAAGAGACTTTCTCAAACGACATACTTGATTTTCTTTGCCCTCAACCTTGTATCCCTCAGGTTGAGCCATATAAATTTCTTCTTCCAAATCTCCGTGCAAGAAGGCGGTTTTAACATCGAGTTGTTCCAGCTCAAGATCACTATGAGCAACAATACTCAATAGCACCCGAATAAAAGTATGTTTCACGACCGGTGAGAAAATCTCATTGTAGTCGACCCCTTCTTTCTGTGCATAACCCTTGGCCACTAGTCTTGCCTTATACCTTGTACCCTTGATCTCGGAAGAATCCTCTTTCTTCTTATACACCCATTTACAACCAATAACAGACTTACCTTCGGGCAATGGGACAACCTCCCATGTCTGGTTCTTGTGAAGAGACTCCATCTCTTCTTGCATAGCAACCAACCAATTCTCTCTTTCCGCCACGGTAATAGCTTGTTTGAAGGTGACCGGCTCGTCGTCTTCCACCGAGAGTGCATATTCAACCACATTTGCCTGCCCGTAATGCCTAAGAGGTTTGTCTGACCCTAACCTCTGTACCGGCTTATATAACCGTTTCGGCCTAGTGTGTACCGAAACATCCTGCTGTTGTTGTTGTAAAACTTGTGTACCTTCCCCTTGAACCTCCTCATGATCGGGTTCATCAATTTCCTCATCCTGAGTATTATCCTGATGCTCCACCTGATCATGATTCCTAGAAACCCGTTGGTCTTCGGCTTCTACTTCCACTACTTGAGCTTTAGTAGACCCAACATCACCACAACTAGGCACCGTAGCTTTCGCCATAGCTACCATAGATGACTCATCAAACACCACATCTCTGCTGATTACAAACTTCTTGTCTTCCGTACACCATAGCCGATAACCCTTGACTCCTGTAGCATATCCTAAGAAAATTGCCTTCTTTGCTCTATTGTCAAGTTTGTTACCTTTAACATGGTAATAGGCCGTACAACCGAAAACCTTAAGTCTCCCGTAATCTGCATGTTCACCTGACCATACCTCGTAAGGTATGCCGCCATCTAAAGAAGAATGTGGAGACCTGTTCACAATATAACAAGCTGTAGCAACAGATTCTGCCCACCATTCTACGCCTAATCCCGAATTGGAGCGCATACATCTAGCCTTCTCAAGTAGTGTACGGTTCAATCTCTCTGCGACTCCATTCTGCTGAGGTGTGTTTACTACTGTCCTGTGCCTCACAATTACCTGCCATGTCCAAGCAACCTACAAGAGCTTCTAGACCATCGTTGTCAGGAGGCCGCAGTCCAAGACCTGTGACTCCAGATAGATGTCCAACATTATCTCCAATGTCTGAGCAACCTTCAAGAGCTTCTAAACCCTCGTCGTCAGGAGGCCGAAGTCCAAGACCCGTGACTCCAAATGGATGTTCAACATTATCTCCCGTGTCTAAGCAACCTTTAAGAGCTTCCAGACCCACCATGTCGTTGTCAGGAGGCCGAAGTAATAGTCCAATACCCGCTACTCCTAAGGAATGGCCAACGTTTCTTGCCACGTCTGAGCAACCTTCCAGAGCTTCTAGACCATCGTTATCAGGAATTAAAAGTTCAAGTCCTCAATCTCCAAATGGACATCTAATGTTACCCGCCACGCCTAACCAGCCTTCAAGAGCTTCTAGACCTCCTGCACCAACTTCACCGGCTACCATACCTTCTTCTAAGCCTGCAGCTCCTAAAGGATCTTCGACCTCTTCCATGCGTTCTTCAACCCCTTCTATACAATCAATAACCGCTTCTGAAAAACTGTCGGCTGATCTTGCAACATCACCAAATGCTCCTGCTAGATCTTCCAAACCAGCAACCCAACCGGCTCTACTATCCAAGCCAACAGCAAAACCAATGGAACCAACTTGTCGAACATCAACCCCCTCAAGTGTATCTAGTATACAGCCTCCTCCTCGGTCTTCTTCACTGATTAAGTTGGATCCTGCAACAACGAGAAACCCACCATCATCTGGTAATTCGCGAACAATAAAATCAAGACAGCCGGAACCTTCAGATATGCCTACAAAACCAGTTTCAGCCTCAAAAGGTTGGTCTGGAGCTCCTACCGCTCAATCCTATTCTCATGTTAGTTCTAATGGGAAATCAAGGACAGGCTCCAAATGAGAGTAGCCATAGCAGCCAGCAGGGGCTCTGATCTTGAGCAAAATCAGAGCCCAATGTTATAAAGCTCAATATAAAATAATACATACATACGTACGTACATACATAAGTACACGCATACATACATATATACATAATTACATACGTACATGCATATATATATACACACACACACACACATATATATATATATAAGTTTGTGCGTGTATAGATATTCAATGAACCATGTCACTTGTAGGAATTGTGAGAACTGGGTTTTCGGCTGAAAACCTAGATTGATGTAAAGTGAGCTTGATCAGTGTGCAAAATTAGATTGTTGTTGTATTGTGGCATTTGTTTGACAGTTCAAGTTTTTTTCTGCTTTATGATTGTGCTACTCAATTAAATATTGGGTTAATTCCGTTTTGGCCCCCGATTTGTGACCAACTGGCCGTTTTGGCCCCCATAAGTGTCCGGCAGTTCGTTTTGGCCCCAAAAAATTCCTAAATGGCCCCAAATTTTTTCAACCTCCCAATTTTACCCCCATGGCATTTCTGTAATTATCTTTTTTTTCTTTTTCTTTGTCCACCTCATCTAACAATCACCACATCACCTGTCCACCTCACCCTTCTTCTCCGGCGAAAGGTTGCCGGCCGGAATAAAAAATTCCGGCCGGCCCCCTTTACCAAAAAAAAAAAAAAAAAAAAATTTTTTCTTCATCTTCTTCATTTCTCTCTCTTCTTCATCTCCTTCTTTCTCTCTCTTCTTCATCTCCTTCTTTCTCTCTCTTCTTCTTCTTTCTCTCTTCTTCCTCTTTCTCTCTTCTTCCTCTTTCTCTCTTCTTCCTCTTTCTCTCTAACCCCTCTCTCTTCTTTCTCTATAACTCCGGCGAAGGGGCCGCCCCTTCGCCGGAGAACCAGACCTTGAAGGTCTGGTTGTAGAACCAGACTCGGTCTGGTTTCCAACCAGACTCGGTCTGGTTTCCAACCAGACTCGGTCTGGTTTCCAACCAGACCGAGATCTGGTTCTCCGGCGAAGGGGCTCCGCCCCTTCGCCGGAGTTATAGAGAGAGAAGAGAGAGGGGTTAGAGAGAAAGAGGAAGAAGAGAGAAAGAAGAAGAAGAGAGATAAAGAAGAAGAAGAGAGATAAAGAAGAAGAAGAGAGAGAAAGAAGGAGATGAAGAAGAGAGAGAAAGAAGGAGATGAAGAAGAGAGAGAAATGAAGAAGATGAAGAAAAAAAATGTTTTTTTTGGGTAAAGGTGGCCGGCCGGAATTTTTTATTCCGGCCGGCAACCTTTCGCCGGAGAAGAAGGGTGAGGTGGACAGGTGATGTGGTGATTGTTAGATGAGGTGGACAAAGAAAAAGAAAAAAAAGATAATTACAGAAATGCCATGGGGTAAAATTGGGAGGTTGAAAAAATTTGGGGCCATTTAGGAATTTTTTGGGGCCAAAACGAACTGCCGGACACTTATGGGGGCCAAAACGGCCAGTTGGTCACAAATCGGGGGCCAAAACGGAATTAACCCTTAAATATTCTAGCTAGCATAGCCAATTTTTTTTTTTTTTTGAATACTTTGATTGAATTAATAATACCTTTCAACCCAAATAAATTGAGGGAGTAAACAAGGTTCCACAATGAATATTTGTTTTCCATTGAATTAAATTACAGAAACTACACTTGAGCATATTCTTAAGCACAATAAATGAAATCCTAAGTTCCTAACTGTACTCTTGAAATCTTGAATTAACATCAGGTATCTCGGTTGATTACAACACAAAAAAGGCGTATTAAGAGAGACTTATACTAAACTTAAAACTTTAAGATTAGACAAAAATAGAAAAATGAAAACAAAAACAGAAATCTTCAAATTACCATCATTTGTATATCCATATACTTAAACCAACTGCCAGCCAATGTTGTATGTTTAGTCCCCTCACAATAATCAATTTGAATTGAGGACAACATGCATCAATGTATACACGTCAGATACAGAGGAAAGACTTGCCCCATTAATTTATGCTCAAAGCAGCAGTAAAACTAGTTCCTTGGTTAATGACTAGAACTCCTCCCCATAACATTCCTAATAGTTGGAAGTGTGGCAGAGATCACCAGAAGAATTTCTCATTCATGATAGATTTTAATACAATTTTTTGGGTGATGAGTGATCAAACGGTATAGGTGTTTGTTGATAGCTTGGAAGATTACAAAGGTGAGGTCAACCTAAGGCCTTGCCGAATCAAAAAATCTATTTATCTAACTTGAATAATAAAAGACACTCCATTGGTCTCAAATGACAATAAAAATTTAAACTTTTCTGTTTGATATTGGTGGAGCCTTTCTCAATAAAGAGAAAGGCTTTCCAAAAATAAGCGTATGCCGCTATGAGCGGCGAGCACACGGTATTCTTTAGTAAAAGGCGAAAGAATAGTTCGCTCTGTGCTCACCGCACGGCTGCGTGATTTGTATTAGAAGATACGACCACATTATATATTCACCTTGATGTTTTGCCAGTTTGTTGCCCATTCAATGTGGGACTATATGCCCTTTCAGCACTAAACCTGAGCTAACTGAAAAGCTTATGGGTACGCAAAGCGACAGAGAGGGCCTTTTCTTTATTTGTTGTGTATCTGATCTAAATGCATTTTTTGCTTGCTTTCATCTCATAATTAAATAAGATCTTAAAACAGTTTTTAATCTTCAACCCAGAGTTGTTCAGTTAATAAAAGTTCACTTGGAGAAAAAGAGAGAAATAGGCAGAAATCAAATCCCCTAGCATGGCCAAAATGCTATTGCATTCAGTATTAAAGTTTAGACAGGTGCGAGTTTGAATCAAACGAAACGATCTGCCCGACAAAGAAGGGGAAGAAGAGCTATTGGGATATGACAAATATTCTTTTTTTCCAATAATTAAGAGAAGATGATGGTCCTGACATATTTCTAGCTACCGAAGGATACACTTAAAGTCTACCACAGTTTACAAAACAATGTTTTTTTTTTTTTGATGAGATTTACAAAACAATGTTAGACCGAAAAATTGGACCGACCACAGGCTGAACGCCCGTAAAGTGAGACCCATTTCCCTCTCAACTAGGACCCGCCCAATGAAAGCTGAGCACATCAGTGTTCGGCTTATAGTCGGGCCCCTTTTTCGGCCCATTTAACATTTCGTTAACTACAGGCTCCAAATGAGAGTAGCCATAGCAGCCAGCAGCAGCTCCGGTCTTGAGCAAGATCAGAGCCCAATGTTATAAGGGAGATTTTATAGGCCCCCTCATTTTTGTTAAAAGACCTCCCCTCAATGATAATTTAGCAAGTAAAATGATTCAAGGGGAGACCTTTTAACAAAATTGGAGAGGCCTTATAAAACTTCCCATGTTATAAAGCTCAATATAAAATAATACGTATCATTCACATTTATACGTACCTAGAATACTCACACATATTCCAGTACACACCCATACATACACACATACATACATATATTTAATAATATACATACATACAGGCATACATAAATATATATATATATATATATATATATATATATATATATATATATATGTTTGTGTTAATAGATATCAATAAACCATGTTACTTGTAGGAATTTTGAGAACTCAGTTTTCGGCTGAAAACCTAAATTTGATGTGAAATGAGTTTGATCATTGTGCATGTATTAAATTTTTTTTTTTGTTGAAGGGTGCATGTATTAGATTGTTGTTGTATTCTTGCGTTTCTCAGTTTTTTTCTTTTTTTGTTAAGGAGCGTTTCTCAGTTTGATAGTTAAGCTTTTTCTGCCTTGTGATTGTGCTAATCAATTTAATATTATAGCATAGCCAAATGGGAGGTTTTTTAGGGAATGCCAAAACTTTGTTAAAGCAAGCTTGTTAACGGCAATTCTTAAAATGGTTAAAGACAATATGCAAAGGAGGCAATGCCTCAACTACTGTTTGACCTAACGGCACAATTAACGTTGTTAGGTTGTTGCCTGGCGGAGATTGTCGGTCGACGAATCTCCGGCCGGTAACCATAACAAAAAGAATATTTTCTTCCTGTTTCTCATTCTTTATTCTTCTTCCATCTTCGGTGAAGGGGCAAACAATCGTCGATAGGTGATCTCCGGGCGCCGACCTTTTTTTTTCTCACTTCCTCCTTTCTCCTTCTTCTTCTTTCTTTTTCTTCTCTCTACTTTTATCTCTGCTCTCTCTCTAGCATCTTCGGCAAAGGGTCGCCCCTTCACCGATGGTCTGGTCTGAGAACCAAATCTTCACGTCTGGAAAACCAGACTTCTGACGTTACCCCCTTCGTCGGAGATGCTAGAGAGAGAGAGCAGAGATAGAAATAGAGAGAGCAGAGATAGAAATAGAGAGTGAAGAAAAAGAAAGAAGTAGGAAGGAGAAAGAAGAAGGAAGAAGGAAGTGAAAAAAAAAATCGTCGGTCAGAGTTCACCGGTCGGTGACTGTTTGAAGAAGAAGAAAATAACAGGTGGGTGATACACACCCTCAAATTTGGGCATTGTCTTTAACTATAGTTGGTCAACTTCTTTTGACCAGTCATATGTGGAAAATAAATTGTCTTTAACAAGTTTGGTCATTGCCCATAAAATTTCCGTAGCCAAATTATAATACCTTACCCAAATCGAGGGAGTAAACAACAGGCTCTTCGTAAATAGGTGTATGCTGCTATGCATATTAAGTGACCTCGCGTTGCCCCATAACATGGCAACTTATCCTGATGCGTTTTATAGTCTTTTTTAAATTACGAAAACTACACTAGAGCATGATCGTAAGCACAATAAATAAAAGGGTGCCTCTATAGGCGCCTCCCCTAATTGCTGTAGGGGCCTCCCTCTGTTGGCGCCTCGCTTCCCCTATCGTACCAAAAGGCTCCTCCCGCATCTCTTCTTATTTTCTTTTTTCATACTTTTCTTTCTCTTTCTACTTCCAGAAATGGGCGATCCATCTAAAATGCTTATTGTTCTTGAAAGAAAGATCAAACAAATTTGAGATTAGTGGTTTGAATAGATCAGAATAAGTGATTGATCTATCATTTGAAGAGATCAAATATTAATTAGTGATATTTCAAATGCTAAAACCCTAGAACCAGGTATCGAAATAATTGATGCTATGATAATTCTTAGAAGTGCTTCTTGGATTTGTCTTTGTTCATTGCTACACACACTAAATTGATGCTAAAACCCTCTGTATGGGAGGCGCCAACAGAGAGAGGCCCCTACAGCAATTAATGCAGGCGCCTATAGAGGCACCCTAAATAAAATCCTAAGTTCCTAACTGTACTCTTGAAATGTTGATTAACATCAAGTATCTCGGCTGATTACCCCACAAAATTTAAAACTTGTGTAATAAGATTAAACAAAAATAGAAAAGTGAAAACAAAAATAGAAATCTTCATATTATCATATATCATATGTATGTCCATAAACTTATGTTTTTTTTTTAATGTCTGTATCTGAATTAGCTGAATGGACTGAAGTGAATTGGCTGAATCTGAATTTGCTTAATTGTTTTACAAGTTAGAATGTTTGTTTTCTCTATCTGAATCACTATGTCTGAATTTGTACTATGACATTAATACCCTTGTTTCACATTTTTTAACTAACACACCTAAGCTTTATTTATTCTCTCTGTGTAAATAGCAGGAAGACCAAAACCCTCATACATTGGGAGAATTACTGAAACCCCCCAACTTTGATAATGCCTTTACTGAAACCCCCCACTTTAATTAGTAATTACTGAAACCCCCCAACTCCGTTTGATTTAACAGATTTGAGCCGTTAGTGGGAGGGAAATTACTTAAATCTCCCTTTGCTAAATCCGGACCTGATAAAGTGAGCTGAAAATGGGGCGCCTTCGACAAAAAACAAAGGCCCTTATATCATCTCCTTCACTTTCCCTTGTCCCAACCCAAATCGACTTCATCTCCCACCCCAAATCGACTTCATCTCCCAAATCGACTTCATCCCCAAATCGACTAAACAGTGAAGTGGAGTTCTTGGGGCTCTGCATTTCATTCTCTATACGTATACTCTCTCTCTCTCTCTCTCTCTCTCGGAGGACGGCTCAGCGAATTACTTTCCCACTCTTCAGGTAGTAGTAGTTCATTCATCTTTTGTACAGAAAGTTGTCATTTTGTTCAGGTTAAGTGTTCATTCATCTTAATTTATCTAGTATTTTCGTAACCCTAGATACCATTTAACTCTGCTCAAATTAAAAAAAGCCCAAGATAATCTAATAGTCTTTAAGGTTTAACCACTTTGAAATGTTAGTTAGTTGTAGTATACATGTTTGGTGAAATTCCTCAAACAAAAAGTAGAGAGGAAGTTCAGTATATATGTACATCCATACTTTCTATACATGGATTATAACTTAAATAGCATAACACCTTATCTTAGCTTACAATATTGATTAGGTCTTTGAGTGGGTTAGAGCCTAGATGATTGATACCTAAATATTAGTATGTTTCAAAAATTCGTCACCTTGTAAAATTGGCATCCTGAACCATTATTCTGTGATCACCTGTAGCCCTCTAAGGATGTTTTAACTTCAATTCTAACTATATTCTGTTTCTTAGACTCACTTGCGGCCTTTCCACCATCTTCTTTTACTGCAAAAAGAAAGGAAGACATGTTGTTTAGTGTGCGAGCTTTGGGCATAGTCTGATGTTGCTCCTCATCTGTTTTCTTCCTATGTAATTTACAGGATTTGAGTGAGCTGTATGGTGGCAACCGGGTAGAGGTTGTGCGGAGCCTTCACTTGTTTCTTTCATCTCTGCTGGCATCCTTGTCAAAGAAACAATCGATCGGCTTGTACCTCTTTGGATCTCTATTTTGGTACAAATCATGGTGTTATAGTCAAACTCCAATTTTAAGTAGTCCCAAATTTCTTTGCCCATCAATAATGTAGCAGCTAGTATATGTTGAGATTGAAAAGAATATTTACTTTGAAATCTTAGATGGATTTGTTTTGAAACTCTTAAAATCATCTCAGATGTTCTAATGGTTCCTTATATTGCTTCTTACTATAATCACAAAATAAAGAATGTATTAAAGGTGAATGTGAAAATATTTTGAGTGGGTTAGAGCCTAGATGATTGTTGGACTAAGCTTTAAAAATGGGCATCTACGTACGCGCCAAAGATTATACCTGTGTTGGCTAGGCACTGGTTTTGTTGGCTCGGATCATGTGGGTCCTTTTGATTATACAAACTCAGGTAGAATGGTAAGTATGTATGATTGTGTCATTGAGATAAAATATGACTTAATTCCAATTTAGTCTAATGGGGTGTTCCTAAGAGGTACTTATTTTGTAGAAAGAGAGAGAGAGAGAGAAACTATTAGTAGGGTTTGGTTTAATTGGTTTTACTTTTTACAGAGTCCCTCTTTAATTACTAATAAAAAATGGGGGGTTTCAGTAATTACTAATTAAAGTGGGGGGTTTCAGTAATTATAAATAAAAGTGGGGGGTTTTAGTAAACGTATTATCAGAAGTGGGGGTAAAACGTAAGAGGGTAAAAAAGTAATATTGAAAATATCAAAGTTAAATCAAACGGAGTTGGGGGATTTCAGTAATTACTAATTAAAGTGGGGGGTTTCAGTAAAGCCATTATCAAAGTTGGGGGGTTTCAGTAATTCTCCCTCATACATTTCATCCCTCCTTCTCCAGAAACCTAACTGCTGCCTCCCTCTCTCTAGGAACCTAATTTATGCCTCCTTTCTTCATCTCTACGGTCTCTCTCTCACTCACTCAATCGTTCTCCCTAGTAGATCGGCAAAAGGATTCATCATCTCTCTGTCTCTCAGTCGCTTTCTCTCTCTAGATCCGCAAAAGGTTAACCACCACCAAAAGACTTGTAAAAATTGTTCCCAATCTTCCTGATGCGGTGGCGATCTATTTTATGATTGTGGTGGTTGTCTGGCAGGTGGTGGTGGCGGTCTTATTGGTGGTGGTAGCGGTCTGGCTAGTGGTGGTGGTATTGGTGGTTTGTACCTATGGTGGTGGTCTTGGTGGTTTGCACCTATGGTGTTGGTTGTCTTATTGGTTGTTGTTGTCTTATTGGTGGTTGTCTGTGTGGTGGTGGTGTCTGATTGGTGGTGGTGTCTGATTGGTGGTGGTGGTTGTCTGTGTGGTGGTGGTGGTATTTGAGTGAGAATATTTCTAATTTTGGGGGTATAAATGACATTTGACATATTTCAACCATCGAAATTTATTTTCAGACTTGTTTTAAAGTCTGAAAAATATAGGGCTGTTTTTCAGCCGATACAAACACGAATTCAGTCAAGCTTTCAGATTTTCTTAAATTGAAAAACAAACATCTGAAATCTGATTGGAACCCAATTCAGATTTCAGATCTGAAAAAATAAAAAAACAAACAACACCTTAAACTAACTGCCAGACAATGTTTGTACTGAAATTAATACCGACCTTGATTTCTAACATGACTCATATCTCTTGGTTTCTTACTATGATCTGTGGAGATACATATGAATCATAAAAATATAGTGTATGTCATTACTATAAAATAAGTAAAGGCCAGCGCTTTGGGGAAAGCTAAATAGTTTCCGGGGTGTGAAATTTTAAAGGGAATATTCAAAATTTTGAAAAGTTTCCGGGGAACATATTTTATGGGGAATATGGTTCAAAATAAAAAACTCTCAGCCTCACCTCACCTCCCTCCACCTCATCTTCTCTCTCTCCACCTCATCTTCTCTCTCTCCACCTCATCTTCTCTCTCTCTCTCTCTCTTCTCCGATTAGGTCGCCGGCCGAAAATTTTTTTCGGTCACTCTCTCTCTAGAAACTCCGGCGAAGGGGTTTCTCTTCGCCGGAGTTCCGGTGTGTTCTTCAACAGACCGATCTGGCCTGTTGAAGAACATACCCGATCTGTTGAAGAACAGACCAGTCCGGTTGTTTCCCACAATTTGGTGGCCCATTAACAATTTGGGCTTTGGACTTTAATTAAAATGGCGGGCCATTAACAATTTGGGCTTCTCAAAATCAGAAAAGAAATAAATTTGGAACCCACATGACTCATTAGTAAAAGGTTAAAAATAATACGGTTGTTTCCCACAACCCACTACTACACAAATATATGATTAGATTGAACTACTAACTAAGTTCAACAAAA
The DNA here is from genome assembly GCA_002897215.1 of Eschscholzia californica subsp. californica. Classification (NCBI taxonomy): domain Eukaryota; kingdom Viridiplantae; phylum Streptophyta; class Magnoliopsida; order Ranunculales; family Papaveraceae; genus Eschscholzia; species Eschscholzia californica. The sequence goes on from BEHA01000035.1 coordinate 550,976, forward strand.
AAAAAAGATTGAACTACTAACTAGGCGATGTGGGACAATTTCTATGACAAAAGAAAAGATTTGCCCTAGGTTGATGACGAGAACTTCTAATAGACTAAATGCTTGAAAGTGTGGCAGAGATTGTCAGAAACATTTCTCATTCATAGATGAATTTTAATACAATTTTTTGGGTGATAGAGTGATCTAACTTGAATAGAAAAGTCACTCCATTGGTCTCAAATGACAATAAAAATTAAAACTTTTCTGTTTGATATTGGTGGAGCCTTTCTCAATAAAGGGAAAGGCTTTTCAAAAATAAGCGTATGCCGCTATTAGCGGCGAACACACGGTATTCTTTAGTAAAAGGCGAAAGAATAGTTCGCTTTGTGCTCACCGCACGGCTGCGTGATTAGCAGTGGAAGATACGAACACATTATATATTCAACTTGATATTTTGCCAGTTTGTTGCCTATTCAATGTGGGGTTATATTGCCTTTCAGCAAATATGGCCTTCTCTTTATTAGATTTGTATAAATGCAGAAATCAGATCCCCTCGGAGAAAAAGAGAGAACTCGGCAGAAATCAATGCTTTCCATTCCGTATTGGCAAAGAGAAAATGTTTAGACAGGTAAGAGTTAGAATCAAACGAAATGCTCAACACGAGGAAGGGGAAGAAGAGCTACAACACGAGGAAGGGGAAGAAGAGCTATTGGGATATGATATTGTTCTTACCATCAATTGAGAGAAGACGATGGTCCTGACAGATTTCGTAGTCGGTACCATAGTTTACAAAACAATGTTGGACCAAAAAATTGGACCTGCCACAGGCTGAACACCCAAAAATGAGGGCCATTTATCTCTCAACTGGGCCCGTCGAATGAGAGCTGACCACACATCAGTGTTTGGCCTGTAGTCGACCCATTTTTCGGGCCACTAAGCATTTCTTTAACTAAATATAGTAAATCAGAAGATAAATTTACACACCCTTCAAATAAAAATGATGTAAAAAAAAAAATCATTTTGTTTACTTCTGAATTTAGTATTCTTGAAACATAACATTGAAGAACTTTACTAATTTTCAACTTCACATTTGGAGGGAGTATGGTCTGGACTTTGAAGGTTAGGTTGAACTTGAAGGAGTCTGTACTTTGAGCTTCTTAGCAATACCAGCAAAGTATTGTCCTTGGTGAAATGCTTGTTTGAGTTCCAACTCCGTTGGAAGACGAGTACCATCTCCGGCATAAGTTCCAGCACCATATGAAGATCCACCCTTCACTTCATTTATCTCAAACATACCACCTCCAAAGGTATAACCGAGTGGAACGAATAACATTCCATGATGTGCTAACATTGGTATAGATGTTAATCTGCAAAACAAAAACGAAATGAGAGTTCGACAGTTCCATCGTTAAAGAGATACTATCAAACACGAAGAAGACAAAAAGAAAACATTTAAGATATTTGCTCAACCACAACATATTTGGGGTTTGAGAACACCAACTATGACTCGGAAGATGTCAAATCGATAAGGTTTTGTAGTTTGTTTAGGTGCCCAAATATTGTAGTCAGCTCACATAAATGATAGATATTATCAAATAATAACTTGGGACATGAACGCTCTTAATTATTCATGGCATACCCATCAAAGCTTTGGGATGCAGTTCGTAAGGTGATTACTGACTGTAACAGATACCATCTAAAAGAGAGGAGAAAGTTTCCTATTTCCAAATTATAAGCTTTACCTTGTGCCAGAGATAAAAATTAAGAAAAGATAAGTGAAGACTCCAATCCTTTGTGTATTAGATTTATCGTATCTCATTTTGCGCAAAAGCAATTTATAATGGACATTACATAGACGATTAAAGGCTAATACGAATACAACCATACAAGCAAGGAAATGAGCAAATTCGATGTGTCTGGCAAAAAAGTTTGTGAATTCATATTCTGATGCAAGATTATTTAATAAGCAAGACTGGCGGAGAATAGAAGACTCACGCAGTATTTTCCTGGCCGCCTCCATGAAAACCAGTGCTCCAGAAGATCCCAGCGGGCTTTCCAGCAAGTGCTTGCACTTCCCAAATCTCATGAGTTGCATCGAAGAACGCCTTGCATTGGGCCGCCATCATACCAAACCGAGATGGGAACCCGAATAAAAACCCATCAGCTTCCACAAGTTGTTCCGGCTTAATAACCCCAACATCTTCCTCTTTAGGTGGTGCCTTCATTTTATCCAATATCTTCTCCGAGAGAGTCTCCGGTACCTGTTTATTCCATTCAAATCAAAATTGCCGAAATCCAAGAATCAAATCGATAGTTCAAAATCACATTCTAATCAAGGCTTCAACGATACCTCACCTGCCAGAGAGTAGCTTCCACACCTTCTACAGTGTTGGCTCCTCTATGAACTTCTCTTGCCATCGTTCCTACATGTCCATATAAGGAGTAGTATCTGCAGAAAACGTCGATAAAGTATTACTATACTAGAACACAATATGAACCAATTGAAACCCAAATCTAAATTCTTTTTTTTTTTTGTAGCAGAATTACTTACACAATATAAACCTTGGTAATGGTCATTTCCTCAATACCCAAAAGTAGTGATTCTGATTGTATCTGGATTAGCAATAAATTTTAGATCAGAAAGTTAAATCAGTACACACATATTAAGCACACCCAAATTGAGGCAAAGATTGCTTTGGATTTTTAGTACGTTTTGAAACTAGGGTTTTCAGATGATGAAGCTTTTGTTCATCAAAATACTCAAAATTGGTCAATTTCACCATGACCCTTAATAGCAAAACTTTCAAGAACACAAACAGAGATTAAATGAAATAGAAAATCAAAGAACACCCCAAATTATTGAATAAAAAACTACCAGAAGAACTCATGAATTAAATTTGTTATAGCAGATGAGGATTGAATCAAGAACTGAGAAGTCTTGGTAGAAAATTTTTGAATGTTTATACTAACCAGTAGAAGGTTGAAGAAACTGGGATTATCAATTAGGGATTTTTTAGTTGAACTGTATCTGATGTTAAGTCAAGAACCAGTAGTTCTCAACCAACCTCGAACTTATTATTATTTTTTTCCTTTTGTGCACCCCACTTTCCTCCATTGGCTAGATGAAATATGTCAAAAAAAAAAAAAAAAAAAAAAAAACCTTTAACAAAAAAAAAAAAAAAACAAAAAAAAGTAGATAAATTTTGTGAAATCAATTTATCATCAAGATTTACTTTATAGATGTGAAAATAGATTGTACATGGGTTTTACTTGTTACACGTTAAGATGGTTTGAGTCCAAGATATCTTAATCGATTATTGTGATAATTCAATTCATGATGTATTCTATATTATTCACGATGTATCGATATCATATAAATATAACAAATGTTTGAACTCAATATCAAAAAAATGTTATTTTGTTCTGTCGAAAATTTTGAGTAAAAAATAAGATTAGTTCTAATCTAACCGTCATATTTTTCAAATACTTCTAAGTTTCTCTATTCTATGTCAATTAATTGATTTTTTTACTCAAATTTTTTGGCAAAGAGACAAACTGTATTTTCAATAAAAGAAATAATTATAAACTTTTTTTCCAAAAACATTTCTCAATAAAAGAAATAATTATGATGCATAACAATCAATCTCTAATTTTCTCATTCATAGATGAATTTTAATACAATTTATTAAAATTCATCTATGACGATAGAAAATACAGTTTGTTGAAAATAGTTTGTGAAAAAAGGGGTTAAAAAAACATCGGGCAAAGAGGCAAAGGAGTCCGAGAGAAAGATGATTTGCTTGTGATAGTGGAGGCGATGACATTGGTGGTGGGAGAAGGAGAATCAATTTTTTTAGAGATCGTCCAAGAAGGTTACCGGCTAACGACCTTTTGTTGTGCCTTCAGTGAAGGAAGAGGTGAAATGTAGAGACGGGCAGATGAAGTATATACAGGCCCGTTTGAGCTCACGCACTATCTTTTTTTGTTTATCGGGCCAGATGTACACACAAATTGTACCATCAGTTGAGCAGTGGCAAAACCAGAAACTTTTATGAGTGGGGGCACTTCTTTGCTATAGTTAATGAAAGAATTCCACAGTACACGATCAAACTAGAATCGAAAAGCAAATTCTTAACAAAATTTTATTTATAGTTTAGATATTCCGTGGTAATTTTGATATATAACAATCAACCTCTAATTTTCTCAATATGGATCAATGATCTTTCCTCCAACTGGATTCTCAAAATATACTGAAATAAAAAACAAAAGAGGGGATGAAGAGATAATGGTGAAGATTAATAAGAACGATGCTAGATGAAGAAGAGGAAGTGATCGTAATGGAAGAAAAATGAAGATTAAGTTTTCTTTCTAATAACATGTTTACCAGAACAAAAGTCTAAAAGAATTCAAAATACAAGTCACCGAAAAATCAGACAAAATCAAAATTAAGGAGGACGTTTAGAAAACTCATCATCTCTACAAGGCCATTTTATTTAGTTGGTCACTTTGAGGAAGTAAAAATTGAGTTATCTCAATTAATGAGAACCAATTTTAAGCGAAGCGTGGCCTTTATAATGTATTTTTGATAAGTACTCATCTTAAACCAAACAATAATTTCAACTAACTCAAGTAGTAGATATTTTAGAAAAAAAAATGTAAGTAGTAGAAATTTTCTAGAAAAAAAAATATTGTGTTTGGGACTCGATCCCTTGACCTTAAAATTGAAACATAACCACTTCACCTACTAAGTTAGGAAAGAATTGTGTTAGAAAAATGGAAATATATATATATATATATACACACACATAGATATATGTATTAATATAGTGGCAAATGTCGCATACCATTAACGAGCCATGTTAGGGTCGTGGGGGCCTGCACCCCCATGGACCCCTATGTGGGCTCGCCCCTGCAGTTGAGGTCATCGGGTATAACGGGTCAGACAAATACTAAACTTGGGCTGTCCGTCGCCGAGAGTGATCGCGAGTCGAGAAGCCATTCACGGGTCTCTGGTCAAGCAAGTTTGTAGTTGCTGCTCCAATTGTGGCAGCCAGTGCTGCACCGGCAGAAGCTGCCGAAGAAGATGAGAAGAATGAAGAATCAGACGAGGAGGCACTTGGTGATTTTTTCACTTTGTGGTGATTTATAAAAAATGGGATGTATACCTTTTCAAATGATCCACGATAAATTAGAACTCCCAACAGTCATATTCTAAGGGTACATTTGACATGTTTAAAGGTGTATTCTGCAATCAACAACCCCACGAACATACAAGACATTAGTATTACTATCACGAGGTATAGAAGAGACTGAGTTGTGTCAACCTTGTTGACTCAGCAAAACTCAGCTAGTCTGATTACTTGGCTAATGCCTAATGAAACACTGTTATACAAACGATAATTCATGGGCGGGTTTAGTTGAGGTTGTGAGAAACTTAACCGATTATATTGCTCTCTTTGATCAACTTACTTTTTCTATGGAATTATGAATTAGATAATTTATGAGTAAATTGATCAATGACTATCATACTTGACCAAACATGACCTTACCTAAGAGCGAAGTTTTAAAAGCGCTCCTTAACAATGTTAAAGGCGCTTTCCTCAAGACAAATTTGAGAAAAGTTGTGAGGGGAAGGAGATGTGTTTTACATTTAAGTAGCATCCTTAAAACTTTCCTAACCTCTGGAGAACCAGTCGAAAATTATACAAACAATAAGCTATTAACCAAGAAGAAAGAGAAAGAAGGTGGGAGAGACAAAATCACAAGTTAATCAGTAAAAGGGGTTTGTTGGAAAGTCAAAGTAGAACAAGACGTCAAGACGATAACAATCAAAGCATGAAAATATAGGGGACCATCTGAGTGTTTCGTTTAAACAAAGGGCTAGGCAGAAAACAAGTCATACACTAGGGGTCTGTTTGAGAAATAACCGTTTTGAAAAAAGAAGGTGCAACAAGTAAACCGCCATTCTTCATCAAAAAGAGAAAGAAAGAAAGTAAACCGCCTTTAATAAACGCAACTAGGGTATTTCCCCAATTGCTTATATACACGCTGCCAAGACTGAATTATGGAACCTGCCCTCTAAACCTTGAAACTGGTAAAATCTTGAGACAAGAGAATGGTGGGTACTAATAAGAGAACAAAGCCAGTAGCAGGCAAGAAGATAGTATATGATAAGAAGCTTTGTACTCTTCTTGATGAATACACTCAAATCTTAGTAGTAGAGGCTGATAATGTAGGATCAAATCAATTACAGACCATCCGAAAGGGTCTTCGTGGAGATTCAGTAGTTTTAATGGGGAAGAACACTATGATTAAAAGATCTGTTAGACTTCATGCTGAGAAAACTGGAAACAAAGCTTTCCTCAATCTTATTCAACTTCTAGTGGTATGAAATTAGCTAGGGTTCTTTATGAAATACTACTTTTCTTTTTTTGTCTTGAATTTATGATTTAATTCTATATATGTTTATAATAATAGGGAAACGTTGGATTGATTTTCACTAAGGGAGATTTGAAGGAAGTTAGTGAGGAAGTTGCTAAGTACAAGGTAAATTTGTTTTTTTCTTCTTCTAATTCTATGTTTATAATAGCAATGAAGTTCTGCAATTTTAGCTCAATCAATGATAATTGAAAACAATTAGAGTTATTAATTATGCTTATATGATTTGTTTAGTATTGAATGCAAGTAATTGTTGTTGAAGTTAAGAACTACAGTAGTATTATCTTAGGAGAGGAGGATTAATGTTTCGGAGATTGTTAATTATGAAAAACCAGCTTATGAGTAACCAAAATTAGGCTCTTGGAAGCCGGGTAGTAATAGCTAGTAAATTGAAGACATTGATCCAGCTGACTAATAATATCTTAAACTGGGTTGGCAATCAAAAATATTACTAGTATTTTGTACGTTATGACTTAATTTCAAGTTGCTGCTTAATTAGGGTTAGTAACAAGCATCCTATGTATTGCTTATCAATATCACTTCCATTGGGATTAATGGATTTATTAGGAGAATGCTTATGCTATTTTCTTCCCGTCTTTATGGGATCCATTAGCTTCAACATGATTGTTTTCTTGTATTCTCAACAGGTCGGAGCACCTGCTCGTGTTGGTCTTGTTGCACCAATTGATGTCGTTGTACCACCCGGCAACACCGGATTGGATCCATCACAAACAAGCTTCTTCCAGGTTCACATGCCTAATTTTCTTTTCTAACATGTAGTAGTATTCTCTCCTTTTTATTTCACATAATAATGTTCTTATCAAATAAGTACGATTTATATTCAGGTTCTCAATATCCCAACCAAGATTAACAAGGGTTCAGTTGAAATTTCAGCCCCAGTCGAACTTATCAAGAAAGGTGACAAAGTTGGTTCTTCTGAAGCTACTTTACTTGCAAAGCTCGGAATTAGACCATTTTCCTATGGTCTTGTAGTTGTTTCCGTGTTCGATAATGGATCAGTCTACAACCGAGAAGTTCTTGACCTAACAGAAGAAGATTTAATGGGGAAATTTGCAGCTGGTGTTTCAATGGTTACTTCTCTCTCCTTGGCTATCTCATACCCAACACTTGCTGCTGCTCCTCACATGTTTATCAATACATACAAGAAGGTTCTTTCTGTTGCTGTTGCTACTGATTATTCATTCCCCAAAGCCGATAAAGTTAAAGAGTACTTGAAGGATCCAAGCAAGTTTGTAGTTGCTGCTCCAGTTGTGGCAGCCAGTGCTGCACCGGCAGCAGCTGCCGAAGAAGATGAGAAGAATGAAGAATCAGACGAGGACGCACTTGGTGATTTATTCACTTTGTTCTGAGGTTTAAATTATAAAAAAGTTTACCCCTACATTTGCAACTTCCAGTTTTGATATTAATGGTAGTGAAAAGACATAGTACTTATTTACAAGAGATGCAGAGCTTTCACTTCTTTTTTTTCTCTCCAAGAATATTTATTGTGATATCTTGATTCTTAGAAATAATTTGGCTTCCTAAATTTCGTTGCAAGTCATTTCTTTTATATTATTCACTTTCTTTAACAAATCTTTGAAGACTCTTGTTTTTTTATTTAAGATCATATCATAGTGAAGTATCTTATTATCAGTTAATGATAAAAAGATTAAATATCTCGATACGATAATCAATATATTACTTGTTTCTCAAAAAAAGAATAAATCAAAGCTTAGTTTTGCGAATTGCAGCTAATCATAATATGCAAGTAAATCATTAAGTTGATATGAGAATCGAGCGTTGCACTTGTTCTAAGTACAAGTGGGAGACTGAAGGATATATCCTTGTGGTTCCGAAGGAGTGTCCTTCGACCAAGGTGGCAATGCGTTCAATTTTTCAGCTAGGATAACGATGACTTTATTCGAAAGATCATCTTCCGGTCCAATTAGGGGTCGTAATGCATAGCTAGAAGCCGCTTACGATCGTCAGGTTACTTAAGGCGACGTGAGGTTTTAGAGTGACTTCGTCAAATGAGTACGTGGCGAGGTCTCCGGAGTTGAGGTTGACTCGGTATCCGGCAGGCTCGGTTGAGGGCGACCAAGGGGTGCTTGGAGCATTGTAACTTTTGGTGGGTTATTGTTCGTCTAGATGGGCGTTCACAAGGGCTTAGAGCCGTCTGGACCTCTAGTGAGTCGAACTCCATGTTGGAGAGTGTCCAACTAGCAAGCGAGTGGGCTGGGTCCAAGAGGTATTTATTCGAAGTAGGTTGGGCCTAGCCATCATTTAGGCGAAGTGGACTTGATACGATTTTTGACCACTATAGTTTGTCCCCCACTCTCTAAGTTAGTGATTTGCTCACTTAAAGAGTTGATGGAGGCGCATAAACGTGTGGGCCCACGTCCAGGCGTGCCCACACCCTATTGGGTCATAATAGTAGTTTATTTAGTAGAGGAGAAGTTACTTTAATTTGATATTTCTTTAATTTTAAGTTTCTATGTTTGAGTAGTTTATTATTTTAGGAATCCTAGTTTGAGTCTATCTAGGAAGGTTTATTATCTTATAAAAGGAGATCTAGTCTATGTTATTATTCACCTTGAAGAGAAAAACCATTGAAGTTATTAAGAATTTTAGTTTATTTTATCGTTTCTTACAGTTTTCTTTATTGTTCTTAGTTTATTTTATTGTTCTTTACTTATTCCGCTGCGTCTACATCAAGTGGTATTCAGAGCCATTTTTTTTAACCAATCACAATGGTTAATCCTACCGTTCCTACTCCAACAATCAAAGAGAAGACACCAACTTTTGCCTCCGAATGGGACAACATCAACAAGAAGTTATCCTCGGTTACAAAATTGGAAGAAGCTTTCGAAAATTACAAGAAGGAAGATATGGAAAAATTCGATCAAGTCAATGATTCCATCATGAAGTTATCTAAACAACTCGAAGGCATATGTAAGTCTCCCTCTTTTACCACCACTCCTTCATCTACTACTTCCATTCAAACATCATCACCATAACCACTCCCAACCACAACACCAATTTCAATTCCCCTACTTGGTCAACCTATCACTAACCCATGCCCGACCACTTTCCTCCCACCGATTCACATCAACCCTACATCACCACTCTTACCGGTTTTCCCATTACCATACATAAACCCTACAACCACTCCAACCACACCACCTTTTTCCTTCAACGACCACCAATCTACTACCAACCCAAGTATTACCCAACCATACCCATTCCAGACCCCTCGGCAATATTATTCACCAAGCACCATTCCACTCGAAACCCACCACCAAAACCGCAACCCCGAACCCTCATCTCTACCGACAGCACCACCATCCACCGCCCAACAACCCACTTCTTACCCGACTTCCATTAGTCCACCAACAGTACCCACCAACACTTTCAACATCCCAGGAAGTTCCAACACTTATGCCACTAATCCAACTACACACACACTCTTTGGTTTTACAATATACAACCCATGTCCCACAACACCCCCACCATTCCACTTTACCTACAACAGTATACCACCCACATCTTCTACACCAATTCAGACCACCAATAGAACTCCACACAACATTACTAGCCCCCACATAACCGCACCCTACCCTCCATTCTCAAACCCACTCTTTCTCGAATCTTCCGCAAACATTGGAACAATTGACCAACCCATGCTAATATACCATCACCTACCCGACCATCAGCCCCCAAACCCTACTTTTTTCGAAAACCCACTACCCACTGCCACATACCCTACAACACCATTAACCACCCTGGGCCACTCAACCCATAACCAACTCAGCTTCTCCCAATTCAACTCTTATAACCCCCCACAAGTTTACAATGAGGAACAACAACTACAAGCACCTCCACATCATCTTTCTCCTCATTCTCTACAGGAACCCTTCTCCAACCAAACATTCCACCACACATATACAAACCCTAGTTATGTAGGCTACAACCCGGATTCTATAAGCACCCCTAGATTCCCTATACATAATATTCAAATCCCATCTATAGCCACCACCCAAATAACCCTACCCCAATATCACCAACATGTTCCTGTTTCCCTCCCAATCTTTTGGTGTCAAACACCATCACCAACACAACAAACCTCTCCTTACTATTCTATATCCCCAACACTTCTGTCAGAAAATTTTGAATCTTCTTCTCAAGTTGAAACTCAGTTATCAACACACCCAAGTAATCAAAACCCAGAATTTAGTGAAGGAAAAGAAGAACAAAAAGCAATTATCAAAAACCATCACAACCAAGAAGAAGAACAACAACAGAAACAATTAAGAAAAAGAGGAACAAGAAGAACAACCCAGAATTTTTCGAATCAATTATGTCCCACAGCGCCGCTTTCTCTATCAAATCTCTTCCTACCAAATTTTCTTCAAACAATTAAGAAAAAGAGGATCAATTTCCCAATTCTTACAATGAACCTATACTCAATGGTCAAATATCACATACCAATTGAACAACTTCCATCTAGGTTTCACATATCAATTGAAGAAAACAAACAGTGGGCTCCAGGTATTGATCACGTTAGAGTACATAAACTACATGAAGATGAACTTGGAAAAGTCAATTTTGCGTGGCATATCTACACTACATGGTTCCATATCGATATCTTAGTTAGCGATGGTTATGCTTATACTTTGGCTATTGATGAAGTATTTTGGAAATTTGTTACAATTACTCTTACTTCACCCTTGCTCATAGTACTTCACACTTTCTTGAAGATTAAGTGGTTGTGCCTACCGTGGGAAGATGGCGAGATGAACATTATTTATTCACTAAGGTTAATTTTGCGAGAATCATTGGCATATGAGTTTGGGTACGAGGTTGACGATTACTTGCACATTAGTATCCTTCCATTCCAGTGCAAACTTCGTTCGAAGTGGGAATTACAGATCGCCATGACAAAGTTCATCGTCTGCGGGTGCATCAACTTGTTTTCTTCATCGAAATCGGTTCGGGACGAACCTTCTGGGGAACAGGGTGCTGATGCAGGCGCATAAACGTGTGGGCCCACGTCCACGCGTGCCCACACTCTATTGGGTCATAATAGTAGTTTATTTAGTAGAGGAGAAGTTACTTTAATTTGATATTTCTTTAATTTTAAGTTTCTATGTTTGAGTAGTTTATTATTTTAGGAATCCTAGTTTGAGTCTATCTAGGAAGGTTTATTATCTTATAAAAGGAGATCTAGTCTATGTTATTATTCACCTTGAAGAGAAAAACCATTGAAGTTATTAAGAATTTTAGTTTATTTTATCGTTTCTTACAGTTTTCTTTATTGTTCTTAGTTTATTTTATTGTTCTTATTTATTCCGTTGCGTCTACATCAAGAGTAGACTTTATATTCTCGAGGAGGCGTTTCAACGTTTTATGAGAGAAGTTCCAGTATTCTTGTAAGTCGTATGACGTGTCCGAAATATGTTCCCTCGTAAAATATATTGATTGCCCGACCACTCCGAGTAGTATACGACTCGGTGTCGAAATTCGTCTTCGTTCTCATAGTAATTAAAAATACGCCAACATTCACAGATCCAAAAAATACGCGAAATTAGTCGGACGGATCTTGCCCAAACTACCGAAAGGTAGTTTGGGGGAACCTCCAAAATGGCCCACGGTTAGTGGGTGGTGGAGGTTTCCTCCAAACTACTTAAGGTAATTTGGGGGAGGATTTCTCCCAAACTACCTGATGGTAGTTTGGTGGAAATTTCCAAACTACCTGCTGGTAGTTTGGAGGAAGGTTCCCTCCAAGCTACCGTGAGGTAGTTTGGAGGGATTCCTCCAGACTGCCTTTCGGAGGGTTTCTCTCCAAACTACCGTGGGTAGCCTGAGGGACTCCTCTAGACTGCTTCATGGCAGTCTAGAGGTTGACAATAGATTTTTTTTTTTTTTTTATTTTTTATTTTTTATTTTTTATGTTGTTGTTATGTATTGTATATATATAAAGGTGTATATATATATAAACATAAATATGTGCGTACACATGTGTATATATATATGTATATACACATGTGTTTAAATATTTATATGCATATGTAGGTATATGTATATATATTTATGTGCATGTGTGTATATGTGTACATCTATTATGTGTGTGAACAAATGTGTCCAAGTGACATACAATTAAACAGACAACACATGCTTTTTGTAGGGAATCTCAACAACTATATGACACATTTATTTTCAAAGGTTTTCGACCAATGTGTGAAACACATACCTTTTTTCTGGGTAGTACACTTGTCGAAATCCGTGTTTTTATAGTTGATGGAATTTTGGCCATGAAGTTGCCTAGACTAGTCTAGGTGGTCTAATGATCGACTCGTTTCATTCAAGTTCACAATAAGTCTAGATGGACTCAATGTCAGCTCGCCCCATTTTAATGGAATGGGAATACTTCTGAAAGGTTAGACCTTGTTGAGATAGGGAATTTTGTCGAGTTGCGTGCTCAAGCTCAAATGATGGAGAATTACCAAAGAGGGGCTTCGTATAGAATGAGAGTTAGAGGGAGAGTTGACACTTTAGAGAATCTTGCAAAGGGCCCATGGGGCTTTTACGTTGTTTCATTTTCTAGACATGTGTTGAATGCCTTCAGAGACATGTATGACTTCGAACGCCCATGGGGCTTTCGTAGTGTTATGTTGTTGTTCTAATGTTCCTTTGATAGAAGTGTAGTGTTGAACTTCTGAATATTTGAAAGGATGGTAATCTCTTCGATGACTTTATGAGTCAAGTCACTTTAATCAAACACAAAAAAGGTACTCATAAGGAAATATTGCAATGTAACAAAAATAAGTTGAGTAAAAAGTATTACAAAGTAATTTAGACTTGAGGTTTGTCATCTAGAGCTTAGTGGTCAGAATTTTGAAGGTGCTTTTCTTGAGCTTGACCTTCGGGATTGCGCTGTCGTCTACAGAGTTGGCCCTGGGGCTAGTATTTCCGAATGCGTTCTTTTATAATGGTAGACTTCTGAGACTTTGTAGCTGGAGTCGAGAGCCTTGAGGCGTCATTCTGCCATGTAGAGCTCGAGGGTGAATTCTTTCAGGAAGAGAGTGAGATCTCGAAGCCGTTGTGTTATTTTGATGACTTTGAGGTCTCGAGTTTTCCTTCTCTTTCGGTAACACACGAGGTATTTATATTCCCCAGGATGTGTCTATCTCGAACCTTCCTTAGGCCGGGTGGAGTCTCAGAGACGTCTCGACCCGCTACAATGTGTAGAAAGAGTTGTAAAAGAGTATTAGAGGAAGGGAGATTAATGGCGTCTTGTGTATTGTGTGGCTGAAATGGGGGTGCAAGAAGGTGTATGATGTAGTAGTACTTCCTGTTAGGCAACCTGGAGAACGAGTGTGAACCACGTCGCTTCGTTGAAGGGACAGTAAGACTCTAGAAATTATTGTGCTTTCGTCGAGGTCTCATGTTTTTCGTCTAGAAGTCTGAGGTTGATTGCTCTGTTCTCTTACACGGCTATGCAGGAAGTTCAACTTGCATTTTGGTGTGACGTTGTCTCTGTTAGGCCAACTAGAGTTCGAGCGTAGACCTTGTTGCCTCGTTGAAGTGACAATGAGCTTCTAGGAAGTATTGATTTCTCGTAGAAGTCTTGTATCCTTCGTATGAAGTTTAAAATCGAAGCTCTAGTCTTGCTTTGGCTTTGAGGGAATTTAAAGCACCGTTTATGCCCTAGCCTAAGTGTAGAAAAATAGTTTTTCTGGACTTAGGTTGTTTATCGGTCGGTTAGCGTCAGTGGATGAGTGAAGTTGTGCTTCTCCTGCTTGTCCCTGAGCCGACCTGTACACACACAAAAATGATGGTTGATGGAAGCGCCATCGATCCTCCGACGCTCGAGTCAGTAATATTCTATCAATAGAGGGAAGGATAGAATAAGGAGTGAATACATTCAGTACTTCATGGAAGTTGAGACGAACATTGTTTGACCTTATATTGAGTCTCGGATTGTGCAAGACTCGAGAATGGTTTGGTTCGTTCGTGCTTCCAAGGGATCGTTGACAATTTTTGTGTCCCTGATTGAAGGTGGGGAGTGTTTCACGCCTTTTAGTCTAGAAGTTGAATCAACTTTTCCAGACTGTTATCTTTCGAGTCGACTGGAGCTGGTGGATGATGGAGGTTTTGTTTTCCAGCCATGCTTGTCCCCCTGTCGTTTGTAGTCGCTCTCTGGCGAGACGTCTGTTTGTCTGGGTAAGATGCTCTAACCTGCAAAAAATCGAGCTAGAGGGTTAGTCGGTGGCATAGCCACCGACTCTCCGATGCTTAAGTCAGTAAGTTTATTCAAGATGAAATGTAATAAAAACAGTTTAGAGTTTAGAAATGGTACAACTTAGATGTGCTGCATTCCAACTCTTATTAATGTTGAGTTCATCTTCGACTTGTAGTTTGTCCACCTTGCCCTACTACTCAGATGGTTCGATGTTCATGTTGTAGTCTGGAACTCTGATGTGAACTAGTCCGTTCGGCAGTTAGACCTAGTGGATCAAGTGGTTTTCTGTCGTCTCGGGCTTGAGGTCGCCTTGAGGTAGTGTAGGGCTCTAAGTGTCTGCCATCTGACCTACGATCTGTTCGTCTCAAACGGCGTTCTTGAGACCGCTCGTCGCTAGGGTAGTGTCTATTTTGATGGTACTTGTCTTCTTCCCAACGGATTGCTACCCAAACTCGAGCTAAGACATCCTCCATAGTTGTTCAGTTGAACTTGGTGAGCTCTTTGTAGAGTTCACTGTCTGGAAGTAACCCTTTTCGAAATGCATCCACCGCTGTCTCTTGGTTGCAATAGGGGATCGAGACTTTCTCTCTGTTGAACCTCCCTGCATAATCTCTAAGTGGTTCACCTCGCCTCTGGCTAAGTCGGTAAAGGTCTCCAGAGAGCTTCTCTAACTTCTTACTACTCGCGAACTATTCAACGAAAGTGTCTGTCAGCTGGGCAAATGAGGCGATGGAGTTGTTCGGTAGGTTGGTGTACCACTGGAGAGCTGAACCAATGAGGCTCAACCTGAAGCTTTTGCACATGCAAGCCTCTCTAAGGTCCCTGGGTATGGCTGCAGTGAACATCCTTTGCTTGTAGGATGCAATATGGTCGTCTGGATCTGAGGTGCCATCATACATTCTCATACTTGGGAATGAAAACTTCTTCGGCATCTCCACTAAGGCGATGGCGTCGACGAAAGGGGAGTTTGCATAACTCTGTGGTAGACTCTTTCTAAGGGGGGTTGGGACTCCTGGAATGCGAGTGATCAGAGCCTCCATCTCCGCCAATTTTTTAGCCATCGCCTGCTCCAAGGGGGTTCCTGCAAAGCCAGAGTTCAGACCATCAGTCAACAGACTAAAGGGTACACTAGTAGGTAGTAAAGTAGGAGGAGCAAGGGAGGATGAGAAAAGGGGGGCAGTCATCGACTGCGATTGTTGATTGGTTTGAGCTGAGCTTTGGAAAGATGATAATAACGTCGCTGCCGGAGTCGTAGTATTAGTCACTGGATTCGAAATCGATAGGCCAATGGTGCCAGACTGGACGATTGGTTGACTGGAGGAGTTTCCTGCTTCAGGGGTCACCAAGGATTGCATCGGGTTGACTGGAGTTCGAAACCTAGGTCCTGTTGGATACACCATGGCGAGTTCAGTAACTTTTTCTTGAGGTAGTTGTTTTTCTGCTCGAACCAGAGCATTCTCCTCCTCCAAGGCCTTAAATTTTTGGGCATTTTCTTTCATCTGAGCAGTGAGTTCGGCGATCTGGGTCGAGACATCGTTTGGTGAGGCTACCATTCCTTCTTCCATGGATGAGGTCGTCTGAGATGTTAGTTGAAGGGGCCCCACGGTGGGCGCCAAACTGTGGACGGTAGAAAATCACACAATTAATAGATCGTCGATTGGTGGGCCACCGACAACTTGGGCTTTAGACCTCGAGACGGACGAAGTTCCGGTTGGACCTGTAAACAGACAAAAACAAGTAAAACCGTGAAGTCTTGGGGACACCAGGATGGTGTCTTGCCAAGGACACTCCGACGGTCAAGTCAGCAAACTATAAAAGATAAGTATTTAAACGATTGAATGCTGAGGGTGTCACCGTGTTGTATCGTCGGAGGGTGGCTAGACTCGTAGAGTGGCCGGAGCTTCGACTCTACGGGATAGTTGGTTAGATTGATCTCCTGGAGCAGGTCGAGAGGTCGTCTCGAAAGGACTTCAAAAGGACTTCAAAAGGACTTCGAGGGTGATGGAGCTTGAAGATGTAATATCGTCGTCTAGAGTGATCCTCTAGAAGATTACCCTTCAAGTCTTCTAGAATTCGAAGGTCGATTATCGTCGTCAAGAGCACTGATCAGAAGATACTAAATGTGTGAGAGAGAGAGAGAGAAGAATGTTCTGTAGTTTTCTAGTCGGTATCCCATGCCTTTAGAGTCTGAGTCTCCTTCTATTTATAGGCGACTGATGGACTCGTGGAGTCTGTTAGATCCGAGATAATTGGGGTCGAGGGTGACCCCAAACCCTAAGGGAGACTCGTTCTTGACCGTCGATCTGTCGCTTGGAGTAACTCGATCGTACGATTACGCCGCCTCGACTTTAAACCCTTTGTAGTCTGAGATCGCCTAACGGTACTTAAGGCGACGTGGGTTTTAGAGTGACTTCGTTAAATGAGTACGTGGCGAGGTCTCCGGAGTTGAGGTTGACTCGGTATCCGGCAGGCTCGGTTGAGGGCGACCAAGGGGTGCTTGGAGCATTGTAACTTTTGGTGGGTTATTGTTCGTCTAGATGGGCGTTCACAAGGACTTAGAGCCGTCTGGACCTTTAGTGAGTCGAACTCCATGTTGGAGAGTGTCCAACTAGCAAGCGAGTGGGCTGGGCCCAAGAGGTATTTATTCGAAGTAGGTTGGGCCTAGCCATCACTTAGGCGAAGTGGACTTGATACGATTTTTGACCACTACAATAAGCATAATAACTGCCTAAGTTAAACCAATAATTAAAGAGGCCTAAAGCCTGACAACAAAGAGCCTAAAGCCCGACAACGCCTATAGTGTCTAAATTACATGGGATAAATCTTGGTGGTAAACTGTTTCAACCGAGACTCGATTCTAAGACGCCTTGGGCTTAAGAGGGATGCCCTACTACTACACCAAAAGGTGGTGGACCGAGTGAAAAGACATTAACTAAGAACAAAGAAAAACAAGGTGAGAGAGAGAAAATTAGAAAATAATTATTACAAGGTATCTTTGTTTAGAATCAAAGCATGAAAACTGTAAATAAGGTGGTCATTTGTGTATTTTTTTATATAAAGTAGGCGGAGAGCTAGAACTCGGTAATAAACAAGGACCCATTAGAAAAATAACCGTTTTGAAAATAATGGGGTGCAACAAATAAACCACCATTCTTCATAAAAAAGGTAAATCGTTGTTCATAAACACAACTAGGATTGTACGATTTGTTGAGGTCATCGGGTAGAACGAGTCAGACAAATACTAAACTTGAGGTGCCCGTTGCCGAGAGTGACCGTGAGTCGATAAACCATTCACTATGTCGTTGGTTAAGTAGGAACCGGTTGCCTAGAAAAAAAATATTGTTTAACAAACATAAGTACAAATAAAAAAATAATTCATTCTTCAATGAGTGAAATAAAGCTACAAAAAATAAAAGTAAAATAAACACAACTAATAAAATAGGTTTGGTGTCTCTAAATTATGTTTGCGAAAAGAAATATATTATGAAAACAAAAAGCTTAAAACAAATAAACATAGAATTAATAAATAAATAAAAATTTATTTATAGAGGTTCTGTCAACAAACTGAACACGACGAATATGATTGGTGTGAGGCTGACTAGCAAGAAGTTTGCCTGGACTAAGGCTGACACGAGCTAATTGATGATTGCCTCGAAATGAGTGCGTGACAACCATCGTTCAAGAGATCAAATTGCGACATCTTGGTGGCGGTCCTCCCAATCTTTGAGTCAAACACACCACTCTAGTCTCTGAGTAAGCCCGACTTAGACTCAATGTGCACACGACCCTTCACACCCCGATGTGCATATGTAAATTGAAGTGTTACATTTGCCATCTGTGTTTGTGGTGCACTACTATCTTAAACTTTAAATCATCAAAATAAATTTAAATAAAAGACTGTCACAGGATATAGAAAAGACTGAGCTGTGTCCACCTTATTGACTCGGTAAACTCAGCGAATCTGATTACATGGCTAATGCTTAATGAAACGCTGCTATACAAAGGATAATTCCTGAGAAGTCATGGGCGGGTTTATCAGAGGTTGTGAGAAACTTAACCGATTATATTGCTCTCTTTTACCAACTTACTTTTTATATGGGGATTATGGATTAGATAAATTATGAGTAAAATCGATCAATAACTATCATACTTGACCAAACATGACCTTCTTAAGAGCGAAGTTTTAAACGCGCCCCCTGTTAATGTTAATGGCGCTTCCTTCAAGACAAATTTGAGGGGAGTTGTGAGGAACAGGATGCGCGCGCGTTTTACACTCAATTTTGATGCCTTTAAAAGCTTTTGTACTCTTTGGAGAACTAGTCGAAGTTAAACGAAGAAAGAAGATGTTAACCGAGAAGAAAGGGAGAGACAAAATAACAAATTAATCAGTACAAGGGGTTCTTTTGGAAAGTAAAACAAGACGATAACAATCAAAGCATGAAACTTTAGAATATAGGGGACCGTCTGAGTATTTCGTTTAAACAAAAAGGCTAGGCAGTAAACCAGTCATAAATTAGGGTTCCATTTGAAAAATACCCGTTTTAAAAAAAGGGGGTGCACCAAGTAAACCGCCAATATTCTTCATAAAGAAAAAGAAGAGTAAACCGCCATTCTTCATCAAAGGAAAAAGAAAGAGAGAAAGTAAACCGCCATTAATAAAGGCAACTAGGGCTTTTCTCCAATTGCTTAAATAGAGGCCACCAAGACGAATTACAGAACCATCTTCAATTGCTAACCCTAACTCAAATTGCTAAAACTCAGTAAAATCTTGAGACAAGAGAATGGTGGGTACTAATAAGAGAACAAAGCCAGTAGCAGGCAAGAAGATAGTATATGATAAGAAGCTTTGTACTCTTCTTGATGAATACACTCAAATCTTAGTAGTAGAGGCTGATAATGTAGGATCAAATCAATTACAGACCATCCGAAAGGGTCTTCGTGGAGATTCAGTAGTTTTAATGGGGAAGAACACTATGATTAAAAGATCTGTTAGACTTCATGCTGAGAAAACTGGAAACAAAGCTTTCCTCAATCTTATTCAACTTCTAGTGGTATGAAATTAGCTAGGGTTCTTTATGAAATACTACTTTTCTTTTTTTGTTTTGAACTTATGATTTAATTCTATATATGTTTATAATAATAGGGAAACGTTGGATTGATTTTCACTAAGGGAGATTTGAAGGAAGTTAGTGAGGAAGTTGCTAAGTACAAGGTAAATTTTTCAACTTGTTTTTCTAATTCTATGTTTATAATAGCAATGAAGTTCTTAGCTCAATCAATGATAATTGAAAACAATTAGAGTTATTAATTATGCTTATATGATTTGTTTAGTATTGAATGCAACTAATTGTTGTTGAAGTTAAGAACTACAGTAGTATTATCTTAGGAGAGGAGGA
>BEHA01000035.1:583243-730192 GCA_002897215.1 Eschscholzia californica subsp. californica
ATTAATAGTTAGCACCTTATTTTTTCTAAAAGTGATCAAATCTTGCTAAAGGTTTTCGTTATAGTAACTTGTCTGTCTTTCTTAATTAGACAGAAAGTTATCACTAAAATTAATATTTCTAAAAGCTTTTTATTTATATATTTAACTTGAAATAAAACTTAAAGTTCTTTAGTTACTAAACCACAAAGCTACTAAGAAGTTCCAATTTTCATTGATCTCCTGTAAACTTGGGAATTACATTTTGTATTAATCCAAGCATTTTGTAGGTAATCCAAGATTAATAAAATAAATGAGTCTCGTTTATGAGCTCGCCGGAGACCAAGAAAAGTAGGGTCGACATTGCGAAACCCACTATTTGGGGAAATTACTACTTATGTACCTCTATTATGTTTTAATAAATTTCATCTTTCTAATTATTATTATGTCCCTTCTATGGGTTGGAGTGGTGGTCTTATTTTGCACTGGAATAGTGACTTGCATATGGACATCCACTTTTCGTCTTTGAATCTTATTCATGCTACTGTCAATTTCCCTTATTCTGAACCTTGGGATATTTTCTGTATTTACAGTCCTCCGAATGTTAGGGATAGACTGGCATTTTGGAATAATCTTCTAACCCAGATTCAAAACATCACCAACCCTTATTGTTGCATCGGTGATTTGAACGCTTTATATGATCAAAGTGAAAAATGGGGAGGCAATTCTAATATAATTTTTTTCTACTATTAAACAGTTTGTCTGTGATGCAAATCTGCTGGATTTGGGATTCAATGGCCCCGCGTTTACATGGACAAATAATAAGGCGATTCATCACTTAACTAAAGAGAGACTTGATAGAAGTCTTTGTGATGCAGAATGGCTCATGCGTTATCCGGAAGCGGGAGTATTTCATCTACCCCGCTATAACAGTAATCATGCGTCAATTTTGTTAAAACTAACAGTCGAAGGTCAACCTATCAAAATCATTGCAAAATTTGAAATTTTTCGGACTACGCATGAAGACTACAACCGGGTATTTGAAAAAAAATGGGTTAATACAGTTGAAACTTTCTAGAGAGAGCAAATCAAGTAAAAGACTCTATTAAAAATTGGAGTAAAAGAGCGTTTGGTATAATAAAAAATAGATTGACCATATTAAGAAAACGACTTGGTGATCTTCAAACTTGACCTTCTTCCACTGAGTTGTTAAATATGGAAAGTAAAATTCAGGAAGAGTTATTATTTTTGGAAAATATAGAAAGAACAAAAGCAGAACAGCGTTCGAGAGCAAGATGGGTTCAAAACGGGGATCGAAATACTAAGGCATTTCATATAGCCATGTCTTCCAGAAGATAAAAGAATAAAATACACCAACTTACTCTTACAAATGGACAGACAACTACTGATTTAGATAGTATTTCGAAAGAATTTATAGAATATTTTCAGAACTTATTCAAGGCTGATCCAGTTAGTGAACCGCCGACCGAAATTATTAATGCTTATAAGGTATTCTCGATCGAACAACTGGTCGCCATCTCCAGAATTCCATCGCATGAGGAAATTAAGGAAGTGGTAATGAAAATGAGATCGATTAAAAGCCCGAGTCCAGACGGGCTACCATGCTATTTTTTCCAACATAATTGGGATATCATTGGACAAGATCTCACCTCTTACATCCAATCAGTTTTCACCACAGGTTTGATCGATCCACTTTTAAATAATACCACTATTGCATTAATTCCCAAAACCAGGAATCCGAGTACAGCCTCAGAGCATAGACCGATATCCCTCTGCAACTCGGTCTATAAATTTATCACTAAACTTATTGCCAATAGAATCATGCCTTACTTAGAGGATGGAATAATGTGGACTCAAAATGCTTTTATCTCCACCAGGCAGATCATGGATAACATAGTGATTACCAAGGAGCTCTTACACTCTATGCATGCGTCCCGAGCCAAAAAAAAGGATTTTTTTTCCCTTAAAATGGACATGGCGAAGGCCTACGACCGTGTGAGTTGGGAATTTCTTGAATGTGTTCTCAAAGCTACTGGCCTAACTGGTCGGATTTTAACCCTCATTATGTCCTGCATTACCTCCCCTAGATTTAATATTCATATCAATGGGAGTAATGTGGGTGATTTTAGGGCCACTAGAGGTCTGAGACATGGATGTCCTTTATCGCCTATCTTTTTATATTAACCTCACAGTCTCTCTCCCTCCTTTTTAATCATTACGAAAATCAAGGTACATTTACAGGTTATCAGATCAATCAAGCAGCACCTAGTATAACTCACTTACTTTTTGCTGATGATCTGATTATATTTGGTAAAGCTAATCAAGAAAACCTGAATAAAGTGATACAAATCATGAATCAGTATGGTAGTTTCTCTGGTCAGCAAGTAAATTATTCCAAATCATCCTTGTACTTTAGTAAGGGAGTTCCTCCTGATATTTCTTCGAATTTAATTCAAACTCTCAATGCTCCTTTGATGACAGACAGAGACAAATATCTGGGAGCACTTGTTCTCAAGAAAGAATATAGAATTGATAGTTACAATTGGCTCATTGATAAATTTCTTAAATCATTAGCAGGGGGAAGCAAAAATTTACAACTCAGGCAGGTAGAACTATATTGATCAAATCTATATTATCTTCCTTTTGTACTTACTTTTGTAGTTATCAAGTCATGCCTAAATCGGTTTCTAACCATATAGAAAAAATAGAGAGAAGCTTCTGGTGGGGTCATTCCCAATCAGATAGAAAACTTCATTTCATAAATTGGGATATCATTTCTAGTCCTAAACACAAAGGGGGTTTAGGCATAAGATCTATTGGTGAAGTTAACATGTCCCTTATATCTAAAATGACTTGGAAATTCCTGACTCAACCCAATGAAGTTTGGGTTAGACTTCTACATGCTAAGTACCTTAAAAATGAAAATATCTGGTCTTATAGAGCTATTAATGGGTCTTCTCATTTATGGAAATCTCTGAATGAAACTAAGGATATTATTAGAAACAATAGTATTTGGCAGGTGGTCAATGGTCTATCTATTAAAATCCGATCAGACCCTTGGGTCCCTAATAGGATTAATAATATTCCTTCAGATAACTCAAACTTGCCTCATAATATTGTATATGTTTTAGAACTAATCATGCAGGATACTCAAGAATGGAATATAACATTAATACAAAGATGGTTTAGTCAAGAAGAAGCACAAATTATACTCAACATTCCCATTCATCATCCAAGTTCAACGGACAAATTGATATGGTGTCCTACTCAAAGTGGTAAGTTTTCCTCAAAATCATTTTATGAAGAGATTAAAGTGAACCCAATTCTATCACAACAAGCTCATGAGTTTCCTTGGTCTCAAATTTGGAAAATTAATCAAATGCAACCAAAAATTCAAACATTCATCTGGAAATTAATTCATAAACGAATACCAACTCTTACCAATATAGGGATTAGGATTCCCCAAATCGACCAGATCTGTAAGATGTGTGGAACATGAGCTTTGGAATCTATTAAACATCTTTTTGGAGATTGTCCTTTGTACCAAAAGTTATTACAGAAGTTAGGTGTTTCAGATCTACAATTTATAAAAATAGATCCAATTAGAACCCTTAGTAATATACTCAAAGATAAAGAATCTAGGCAGAATAATTGGTGTATTGTTACTTATCTTATGTGGTTCTGGTGGAAACTGAGAAATGAACGTCACTTTCAAGATAAACGCCATATCTGAACAGATGCTGTTGGAGTATAAACGAAGCACTCAGGTATGTAAAGATTCAAAACCCTTCCTTACCTTCTAACCAACTTACGCAGGAAGATCGATGGAGTCCACCTCCAGACAGAGTTTTGAAAATAAATTTCGATGGTTCTTTTCGAGAATCACAAGCATCATGTTCGGCTTTAGTTCGTAACTCGAGTGGAGAAATTTTAGCCTCTCGAACGATTTTGATTGAACCAGTCTCTCCCATGAATAGTGAAATCGCCGGTTTCGAATTGGGATTAACCCTAGCAGATGAGCTGAATCTCTCCTCTTTTATAATAGAGGGAGATGCTAGGGTTTTGGTCGAGCTAATCGTGGCCGTTGATCCTGAGATCCCGTGGCGCCTAGCAGCTAAGATCAACGGCATTCATGCAAGAGTATATAACAAACCGTTGGATATAAGATACTGCCCCAGAATTCATAACAAGGACGCTCATTTGCTGGCAGCATCAATTATACCCAACTCAGATTAAAGTTTCTGTTTTAGCCCTCATGTTGGTAAATTTGTTACAATTTCGCCCTAGTCTTAACTTTGTGGTATTTCCTTGTGGTCCGAATATTGTAACTCTATTTGGGGAGGGGGAGGGGTCCCTGTTTGGGTCCAGATTTTGGGTTTTTCATGTAAAAATTCTTTATTTTTGTCCTGGTTGTGTGGTTCTTAATTCTTCTTGGTACGTAGTCCTAATTATCATTATCTTTGTGATTATTCATCATCAATTCATCATCACCTCAATTCATCGTGGTCGTGTGGTTCTCAATCTAAATAATCTTTAAGTTATGCTTCTCAAAGAGAAAAACATAGAAGTAACGAACAAAACTTTTTTTTAGAAAGATGCTAAGAGAATTAGGTCTAAAAAATGAAGATGACGAAAGTGGTGATGGACCTGAAGAATACTGATAAGGAGTTGAATAAATATCAAGGTCTAAGCCGGCCAATTTTGGTATGAAAATGATCATTTTGACTTTATCTAAGTTTGAATAGTTATTCTTTCAAGTAATATCCCAACTACGACCATTTCTTTCAACGACAAAAAAAACTACGGCCATTTGACCCAATTTCCCATTACTCACGACAGTTGCGAAAAATATCATACCATAGTAAATTTTAAACTCTTCCGAAGTTATTGTAAAATTTGGGGGTCGTCTTACCTTTCATAGTTAGTGATGGTGGTGTGGCCGTGTGGGTGGTCATAATTGTCAAGATGATTTTGGAGTCTGAAGGCTGCATGCAAATCTCACTAGTTATGAAAAGAGTATGAGTTGGAAATCCTCGATTAATAGATACTAGAAGATATATTATTCTTGGTCAATACGAGTTTATGGAGTTTACATACAATTGCACAAAAACTTTTATTCTAATTTTTGCATGAAGACAAATTCACTAGGGGAGGGATTTTGTAGAAATTGGATTGTTAGTCTTAGTTAAGTGAAACCATAGTTAAGGTAATAAGATTATGATTTACGAAAAATCACATTTGGTGAAATGTTATTTTGAAAATTGTATTTAATTCTCGCGTGCTAAATCTGACCTGCCTGCAATTAGAAAATGTATGAAAATGGGGAGAGAGGGGGGGGGGAGAGAGAGAGAGGGACATATAGAGAGAGAAATGGAAGATTGATTTGGGTGGGAGAGGAGAGAGATGAACAGATGAGAAGATAAGATCACATATAAGGTACCTTTTAAGTTTCACAATCACTTTCCCTATTTTGTCAATGGACCCTTTTAAAAAACAGTCCCCAACTATAAAACTTTGTCTTACTCTCTTTTCACTAGTATCTCATATAAGAGTGATAATATCAACAACAACCCAAATTAAGCCTAGAGAAAGAAACAAGAGAGAGAAAGGAAGCCAACCAGAAGAAACTAAGTGATACTTCCTCTTCCTCTGTGATAATAATATCCCATTGTATCTTATTTTCTACTTCATTGGTTCTTGAGGAGTTGGAAGACATCCAATCGGTCGTATCTATTACAAAGACAGGACTTCCACTCATCAGTCATAAAGTTGGGAAAGAGATAGAAAGAGGTTAAAAATGTCTAATTAACGAATATAACCCATGTTTGAGTTTTGAAATGAACGCCTGTGGTAACTATACTTTTGCTAGACAATTTTGTTGAGAAATCACTTCCTCGTCTTTGTATGTAGGATAGAAATTGAAGGCAGACGGATAAAGGAAAAACAAAGAATGGGAATTGTGTTGTAAACTAATTTTATATAGGGGAAAAATGAAGTGTGATAGATTTTCATAGTAATGCATTTTAAATTCACGAGGCAATAAACTATCAAATCCAACAAAGTAGAAATTTTTTTTTTGTTGCAAGAAAGAAAGATTGGTTACACAATTTTATATTATGCTATAAGAGCAAAAAAAATTAGTCTCTGATATGATGTGATGTTGAAAGTTTATGTTTTAAACCAATCGTACATCATCAAGAGACAAAGTGCAACACTCCTTATTAGGAGTTAGATATTTTTCGACGCATTTTTTAACTGTAAGGTCTTGGATTGTCAAAGTAGATAGTATTACCACTAACACAAGAGACTGATCTTCACAATCCTATAACAAATGGGGTCAGTGAGTAAAGACAACAAGGTGGGATAACCCCTTGATACGTCCTATAGGGCATTTCACTTGGAGTCGCCTCAAGTTAGATTCAGGCAAAGATCTCGTGTTTCTGTTCTTATTGGCGCAAGTTGGAAGGAAAAAGACATTCAAAATATCACAATCTTAGAACAGTTTTATCCGTTCGATCAGACTATCAAATGTAAAATTTTCACATCGTAGTCATCTTAAGAACAAATATCTTGCTGTCGTGGCATGTCATCTGGATTTAACGAAAATGTGTCTGGTTATATCATCCTTCTTGTGATATCTGGATTATATATATATATAAGAACAGAGTTTGCCCTTGTGTAAAAGGAAAAGATGAAGTACTGTACTACTTGTGATGGCGACAAGAATCTCAATCGGAGATAATTCGCAACTCGTCGGAATCCGGTACATATTCATAAGTAAGTTATTTGATCTCTTTACCTATCTTCTTCAAAAGAATCAAAACTGTTACGATTTTCGATTATTTTACCGGATAAATTGTATATTGTATCGTTTTGAGTTTTTTATCCGATTTGTTATCAATCTTTTGTTGCATTTGATATGAAATTAGGAGAGATTAGTGATGAATGAGTTTTTTCTGTTGATTAATGGAGCTTAAGCTTTAATTAGAGGTTTTGATTGTTGAATCTCACTACTTCTTTTTCTTCTTCTTTATGCAGATTTAGAGTGAGTTTGAAGAATTGCTATAATCCACTTTCTCTCTCTCTCTAAACTATCAAATCAGCTCTCATGGAAGTAAGAGTTGCTACTACTTGTTTGAAATGGTCACAGATAGTTATTCCTCAATTTTCTCCATATTCAAAGAAAAGAAGTGGTTTCATTACTCATTTCAATCGATCTTCTCTGTTTGGAAATTCTTCAATGAAGTTATTGAGGTTTAGATCTTGTGAGAATTTGAAATCAAGAGGCAAAACCCTAAGTGCTTCTTCTTGTACCGCAAGCTTAAATAATGAATTCTCAGATGAAGAATTCTCTAAACAGATTCAAGAATTAGCTCTGAAATTTCAACTTTCAGGTGATTCATCGGATTTTAACCAATCAACAGATGATGAAGATGATTCGAGTTCTGATGATTCCTCCTCCTCCTCAAATTGTAATCAGATTTCTACTCATTTTCATCAAACAAAAATTGAAGTGGTTGAACCTTCATGGTTAGGAATAAAACCAGAACAACCAGATTGGGTAAAAGAAGAAGAAATTATTCCGGCAATTATAGAATTGAAAGCTAAAAGTGTTGATATTCCTTTTTCTCTTAGAATCATAAAGAAAAAGAATCATCAATTTCAATTTGATGAAGGTTTAAGAGAAGCAAGAGAATTTGTTCATTGTTCAGTTAAAAAAGCTTTTTCATCAATGGTGTTTATAATTAGAGAAATTCAAAGTTATAGTTTACAGATGAGAGAGAATCTCTATTATGAAGATCTTCAAGGAATTCTCTCTCGTGTTGAGAGAGAATTAAATGCATCTTTTGTCTGGTTATTTCAACAAGTTTTCTCTCAGACACCGACTTTAATGGTGTCTGTTATGATTCTTCTAGCAAATTTCACTGTGTATTCAATGGCAAATAATACTGCGATTGCTGCAACTCCATCTTCATCTTCTCTGGCCGCGATCACAGAAAACATAATCCTATCAGAAAATCAAAATCAGTATAAATCGAAGTTTGATTCTTCATCCATTAAAACTTTCTCTGTTTCATCATCAACTTCAGTAGGAGGAAACAATGGCGGTGGTGGAAAAATTAGGTTTAATATAGCTGGTGGAACTGATAGTAATGGAGATGGAAGATGTGATGAATCTTTATCGTCAAATCTCCACCGTTCGATTATACCAGATGAAATATCATCTTCATCATCTCGAGTTTCATTAATTGGGAATAAAGAAGAGTTGAAATTGTGGAATTCAATAATGGAAGAAGCTTCAAAGATGCAAAGAGAAATAAGAGATGAAACCCTAGATGAAGAAACAATGAAACGTCTCGTATCACCCGTTACAGTGGAGAGTGAACCAGAAGATTATTCGGATTATTACAAGACTGATACTTTGTACCAGCTTGCTTTATCTCAAGAGCCTCAGAATCCTCTTCTTCTTTCTAACTACGCTCAATTTCTCTACCTTGTTGTCCACGACCATGACAGGTAAATATCTAATTCTCTCACTTACATTAGAGACACTCGATTTAACCATATATGAGAGAGAATTTCAATTGAGACTTGATACATAAGCTAATTAGATTTTTTTGTTAATTTTGCATTAGAGATGCTCTAATTAACAAGTTTTGATTTGTATTGATTGATACAGAGCGGAAGAGTATTTCAAGAGAGCAGTAAAAATGGAAGCACCCGATGCAGAAGCATTGAATAGATACGGAAGTTTCTTATGGGTAGCAAGAAATAACATGGGTGCTGCCGAAGAAGCATTCTTGGAAGCAATATCGGTGGATCCAAGCAATGCATTTTACGCGTCAAACTACGCTAATTTCTTATGGAACACAGGCGGTGAAGATACATGTTACCCATTAAACTCTTCTTCTTCCTCTATTAACGATGCTTGAAGTTAATTCAACAATGTTACTAGAAATCTCCACCATTAAATTTCACTCCATTCTATCTTCAACTTTCTTTTTGTCAAAATTTTTACTGGAAAAAAGGTTCAGTAAATTATATCAAAAACAGAAAAAGCTAGTAAATAGAAAATCTAATTCTA
Source organism: Eschscholzia californica subsp. californica (assembly GCA_002897215.1). Classification (NCBI taxonomy): domain Eukaryota; kingdom Viridiplantae; phylum Streptophyta; class Magnoliopsida; order Ranunculales; family Papaveraceae; genus Eschscholzia; species Eschscholzia californica. The sequence continues at coordinate 592,326 of BEHA01000035.1, forward strand.
CTTCTTCAAGTAATATCTGGATGATGTTCTTGTGTGTTGAAATGTCTCTTGTACTTAACAACCTGTCAACGGTACTACCAATCATAGCTGAGGATGACAATATTTCTAGTCCCATATTGTTTGGGAGAGCGACTAAAGCTTGAACTATAGGTGCTAATTTAAGTTAAAGAAATTTTGAGACGTTATGGATGGCTCATGAAATCTGAGTGTGCTGAGAACAAATGCAGTAGTCCACTAAGTTTAGCTTAGGGGTCAAAAACACCAATGCAGAACCAGGCACGAGAATTTCTTCACCTCCTCGCAAATGAAACGATTCATTATTATTTCAAGTACTGTCACTGACTGTTGGGGCTTGGGTCAGTGAATGCATGTATCTTGGAGATATGAAGTTGACTTGGAATAGTATATTTATCTCTTTTTAGGGGAAAAAGAAATAATAGTAGTACTAATTTTGGTCGGTCTTAACAGTCAACAAGTATTATTTACCTTTTTACGTGGCAATTAATGTGTTAGATTGGCGTTTCTTCGAGTTGGAGATAGTTTGGAGAGTGAAAAACTAAATTTAATACCATAAGATAGGGTTCATTGCACAAAGAAAAAAGCATAAGATACGGTTCCAACCACGTGAAGAGGAGGTGAACTACATTGTTCCATTTTCTTCCCTATCCAGTCACTCTTTTTGTCTATAACGAGTGGATAAAATATTTGAAACAGTGTTGGTGCCACAGCTGGATTACTGAAAAACGTCTCTAAAAATGTACGGAACGTTTTCAAATCTCCATGTAAGTTGGGAAGTTATCTAAGGAAGGACTGATGACACAAGTATCATTGTAGTAGGTCATATGGGGATTGGGGTCACCCTCTATCATTGCTTAAGGCATCCATTTACATATACCAGAACATTAGCCAACTATGGGCGCCTGTAGCAAGAATTGTGGACGCCTTTACAGCTTCTCTCCTAAGAAGCATTCAAATCTAATCTTGCTTTGGAGACATATTTGGAAAAGTGAAATTATAAGGGGGTTGTCCCTTGTTAGCAACCCACACGCGAGGTCGGTCAGATGGTTCCTAAGTCCTACATAAAAATTTGTACTAATATAATTTCGACCTCTTTATTGTGCATCATACATGTAGCCTTAACAAATGATCTGAAACAACCTGTAAAAAGTCTTACTTTCACAATCCGTTTAGAAAGAGTCGGACAAAATTCTTTGTGAACGGGTGACTACCTATGGCTATGGTTAATGTCACTATACGGAAAAGACTGTCTTTGTCTCTCTCACTCTTCCAAATCCAATGGTAGAGTAATGATAGTGAAAATATAGAGAGAAACAACGCCTTTGTTGGTATCATTGGCTACATTTAACAAATGTTACTTAAATGGTAGGAAAAGCGTTGCTGAAAGTTTAACCTAAACCGTCACCTAAAACTGCCGGGAACTTGGTAAGCTGTCAGTCATTTCATCTAACGGTTACGATTTTTCCATCGTTTTCCTTCTGTCTTCTCCTCTAATTGAAACCCTAGTTTACTCGACTTCCTCTGTTTTCTTCTCTCCTCGCTCGTTTTCTTGAGATCGATCGAAAATGACAGGAGGAGATCAAACAGTGTTGCAGTTCTTTCCTTTGTCGACGAGTTTATCTACCAAAGTTCCTCCCGTAGTTATATTCAACATTTGTGATTGTTACGTTAGGCGTCCTGATCAAGCAGAGAGAGTAATTGGTACTCTTCTTGGTTCTGTTCTTCCTGACGGTACTGTTGAAATTCGTAACTCCTATGCTGTTCCTCATAACGAATCTTCTGATCAAGTTTGTTTCTCTCTCTCTCTGTCTCTCTATCTTCTCTTTCTTATTTTTGTGTTATAGCTTTCTAATTAACATTTACTGTATTTGGAATTGTCGATTTGTGGAAGTTAATTAGGGTTTAAATGCCTTGAGGATAATCAGGGTTTAGGGAATTTTATAAATCTGTGTAGGAAGTTTTTTGGATTTTATTGAATCCAGAAAAAAACTGTGTTAATTGCGATTTTCCAAGCTTCTTTCTTTAAATTAGGTTTAATTATTCAGCCCGAAAATACTGCCTCTGAGCGTGGTTGAAAGGGAATGTGTTTGTTTCTGGTTTGATGAGTTTTTGTTTACACATTTCCTCTTGGTAAAGTCATCTTGTAATCAAATTTCAGGATCATTCTTTTTCCTCTTATTAAATTTCTTGCATTTTAACTCCTATACTTGAAATGTCCCACTTATATTTCATACATGCAAGACGGAGATTCCATTTTGATATCCTAATATTAGGGTCGATAGACGAATTCGAGTTTAAATTTATATAATTCATTTTTTAGTTGTAATCATCACGCAGGCTTAATGCTTTAGTGATTCGAATACTGTGGGCTTTAACATCATAAACAAAATCGTTATTGTGGAAAAGCTTTCTTTGCTTACTTCATTTTGATTACGTTTTCGAGTAATCACTAATCACTTCTGTTAGCGTAGTGCTAAATCACTGAAACTACTAAATCACCTATATAAACTTTCGAGAGTCAATGAACTTGAAGCTCTTCTGCACACTAATATCTCCATTTCCATTTCCATGAAATGGAAATAATTAGAGATTAAGTTATTGTAGTTATCTTTTCTAACTTGCATATCTTGTTTGTCTTTTTCTTTTTTCTTTTTTTTTCTTCTTCTGGATGATTGATACAATAGCGTCGATTCATTGTCTTCTTCCTTTTTTCTCGTTTAATTTTCATAGATCAAAATAACATTTATGAGTTGACCTTACACTTTATTTCGTTCTCTTTTCAATGACGTTAGGTTGCTTTGGATATTGAATATCATCATAACATGCTATTGTCTCACCAGAAGGTGAACCCTAAGGAAGTCATTGTTGGATGGTAACTTCACTTCTTTCTTAGGTTTATACTTGGACTCTCTTAGTCCTAGTTTGCTATTAGTTTCTTGTATTGATTAGCATGCTACTTGTGCTTGAGAGTTTTGATATGTGGGGGAGCTTGCCATTTTTTAATTTTTTATGGAACGAAGACTATCATGCTTTTTTTTTTTTTGTTGAAAACTCTCATGCTTTTGTTGAATGTTCTCTTTATCCTCAATAATCTAAAAGCTACTGCTAGTAATAAATTTGTGCCACGCCAACTACGGACAGGTATTCGACTGGCTTTGGGGTCTCAGGCGGGAGTGCGTTGATTCATGAATTCTATTCAAGAGAAGTACAAAATCCAGTTCATTTAACTGTTGATACAGGTTTTAAGAATGGTGAAGCTAGCATCAAAGCATTTGTCTCAATTAATTTGACTTTAGGTGATCGCCAACTTGCAGCACAATTTCAGGAAATTCCTTTGGATCTTCGCATGCTTGAAGCGGAACGAGTTGGATGTGTGTATCTTAGCCTCATTCTTAACTATCCAATTTGTTTACTGATATGAGCTTACCTAATTTCAAGATTTGTAATTGGGCTTTTAGACCTCCCGAAACAAAACAAAATTTGCAGGCTGCAGCACTAGCACAAGCATTTGAGTACTCTAAAAGTTCAAATATCATTTCTTATCGGCAATTTAGTATAGTTAAATGTCGATTTATTATGAATTATCAGTTATCCGAAATGTAAATGTTACCTACGGGAAAATTCATTGGGATGAAACCTACTTGAAACATTTTTTTGTTCTTTCATAACTAAGAGTTTTTTGATTGAAAGGAAGACTTTCTCAATTATTGATTAATCTGTACTTTCAGTTGATATTTTGAAGAGCACAATGGTGAACAAGCTCCCGAATAATTTGGAAGGAATGCAAGCCTCGATGGAAAGACTACTTGCTCTGATCGACGATGTCTCAAAATATGTTGATGATGTCGTGGTTAGATCTCTCTCTCTCTCTCTCTCTCTCTCTCTCTCTTTCATCATCCTAATCTTTCTTCACCTCCCTGTGTTCAAATTTTATAAATTTTCTCTTTCCAGGAACAACGTGTTGCTCCTGACAATAATGTTGGGAAATCCATATTAGACACAGTAGCTTCTATTCCAAAAATATCACCCGGAGGTTTCGATAAACTCATCAACGACAGTATCCAAGTAAGAAAACTAATAATCTTATGTAGTTTCTTTAGTATATTCTCCTATTTTCATATTTTTCTATACAATTTCCGTACTGACGTGTTTTATTATATTTTCAGGACAATTTGCTACTACTGTATTTATCAAGTCTTACAAGAACTCAACTTAGTTTAGCAGAAAAGTTGAATACAGCGGCTCAGATCCTGTAATCTGAATTTGATCATATAGTCCTTTATCAGTGAGAGCTAGGTAAAATAGAGTCGGGGTGTTAAGTTGGGCAAGTGTTTTTTCAATAGTTGTAGTGATTGTTATATGTTCAAGCTGGTGCTTTTTTTTTCTGCAAAGATGAGCAGGCAGCTTATGCTTTTTTTTGTTAGGCGAAGACTGTAAAATTTCGCCAATATTTTTAATGGTAGATGTTGATTTTGTTGAGGATACAACTATACAAATTTTTTACTTGCAATTATAGGACTCATTGGTTGGATTGTGTGATTTTATTTTCGTAAAAAATTTTGCTCAATAGTGCCACAAGGAATTATATCAACTTTGATATAGAATTTTTTGCCATTCATTTATTATTGTTATTTTCTTTTATCATGATTTGTGTCTAATTTGTTGAAATGTGAATTGTTTAACTTCAATGGATTTAAAATCAACCATTCATGTTAGTTAAATGTTACGGGTGAGACAAAAAAGAGTTTGCAGCAGCAACAACAACAAAAGGAGGAGGAAGCAAATAAGAGAAAGGTTTTTTTGGATTGGATATTGCGTGGAATGCAGATAAACGATCGATTGGTGGAAATTCATCCAATTTGTAGAGGATGAGAAAAATGGAGAACCTAGTAGGAAGGGTAATTCTGGTTCGGTTCCTCCCAAGAAATCATTTGGTGATTTTAGTGGTCTTTTCAGTTTTCGAAATTTATTCAAAAAGTGGTTTTATATTCCAACTTTTCTAGCTTGATTTTCAGTGAAGATTTTTGTGAAAGAGCATAAAACGAAAGAACGAAGAAGAGAACACAAAAAGTAAGAGAAACAATACCTAAAACCTAGTAGAAGATAAAAAGCTTTCAACAAAAAAATTTTGGTATTAATTGGAGAAAAAGACTAATTTTAATGAGAGATAATATAAAAAAGAATAAAGGATAAAATAAGAAATGAGAAAAATACACAAATTAACAGGTTTTTAACTTAACGTTAAATAGGGGGTTAAACAATCTACTCATCGAAATATAAGATCCAAACAAGTCCATTAGCTAGTGAAGGGGCCGAATAAGAATTAACCCATAACTTAATCACCGCGGAGGCGCGGATATACAAATTATATAAATGTTTTGAGCTTTCTTGAGCAGGAGGTTTTCTTTTCTGAGAAAGATCGAGTTCTGAAGTTTTTAAAAAAATTTAGAGAGAGAGAGAAGAGAGTAATAATGGATGTAATAAAAACACAGCAGATCTCAGGAAGGGGGATCGAGAAAGTGATAATTCATCCTCTTGTTCTACTCAGCATTGTCGATAACTACAATAGGGTTGCTAGAGATACTCGTAAACGTGTTATTGGAGTCTTACTCGGAAGTTCTCATAAAGGAATCGTTGATATCACTAATAGTTATGCAGGTTTGAATTTACTCTTTCTGTCTCTTTAATTCTTGTTTATAGGTTTTTTAATTCTCTCTTTTGTTTCAAATTTGGTCGTATATTAATTTTTTGGATGCTTTTAGTTTGTGATTGATATTTAGGGTTTCAATTGTTGGATATTTGAATCACAATCAGGGGGTTCGTTTTAATTTAGACATTCAGACTGTGGAAATCCGTTGTTTGTTTGTTTCTGGGTAGAAGTTCACTTCACTAACAAGTTAGATGATGATATTTAGTGCCCCATTATAAGAAAGATGAGTAGTTTGGGTACTAAAATTGGGATTTATAGTTTGAGCATTCGTAAACTACTAGTACAAGTTTTCTTACAATTGAGGAAAAGGGTTTTAGACATTGGGGGTTTAGATGTCGATATTGTTGGGTATGGGAATGAAGTTCGAGTGATGGAACTATGTCTAAGGGACTGACTAGTTACTAGACTCTATAATTTGCGAAGTTTACTGTATTTGTGGCTTTAAGACTTGTTATCGAGAAAAGTTGATTATTTGTTAGTTAGCATAGAGTTTCAGCTGAGGTACTGAATCCCGAGGCTGATTGATACGTTTTGCTTTAAAACTGATACACTGATTTTTATCCATATTTATCTTATTGGTCCAGTTTAGTATCGATTTGACTGGCAGTTTCATGGTGAACTAATATAGCTTCACCCTCACTGTTCTGCCATCGCTGTGACATAGTTGCAGTCTCTTATTATGATTTATATGTTGAATCCCATGAACCTGTTTCAGAGCATTCATATATTGTTTATGTAGTGCATTGATTGTTCTTCACTTCTTCCTACATATTGAATTGTTAACTTTTCAGTGCCCTTTGAAGAAGATGATAAGGATCCAAGCATTTGGTTTCTTGATCACAACTACCATGAAGCTATGTTTTCTATGTTCAAGAGAATAAATGGTATTCTTTTTTTTACTTTTGAGTTGATCTGTTATGTTTTGTTTGGTTTTGGCGTCGCATATATCTTTCTCTTTTTACTGATAAACATTCACTAATTAATATATGTCATTCCAGCCAAGGAGCATGTTGTAGGCTGGTACAGTACTGGACCTAAGCTGCGGGAGAACGACCTTGACATTCACGGATTATTCCATGAGTAAGACAGGAATCTCCTCTCTCCTCTTAAACACATTTAAGATCACCATTGTTTAGCACTGATAGAATAGAAGACTTAATCTAGCTCCTATTGTGTCAAAGTAACAGTAACAGACATTTACAATTAAGTAAAGCTTGCTCTTAAGCATCAAATCTAATTTCCTTGAAACTCCTCACAGAGTTTAAATTCAACCTACATTATGATGAACTTCAGAGTACTGATTACTGGACAATAGGAACTCATAATGTCGGTTGAGCTTTTCGGCTTTGCATTATTTAGTTGTTATTTGATATGAGTTGTTTATGACATTGTTCACCCTCCCATGTAAATTGAATGTTCTCTGATGCACTTACCAAAATTACAAAGAATGGCCCCAAAAATTTAAAAAAACATATTTGCCTCCTTTTGTGGTGCTTATAGTCGTACTTGTGGAAACTTTCTCAAGACTCAAAATGAAGATGTCAGTTGGTCTTCAACCTTTTGTGTACTATAAAGATAAAAAAGAAAATTTTCAACAAAAAAAGATAAAAAGGAAAAGTTTTTGCTAGTTACAGATCATTCAGACACACAAAAACTTAATGACTAACTCTGCTCATTGAAATTTTGTGTACATGATATAAAAAGTTGAAGTAGTAAATTGGTGACTATTTTTTTTATTTTGAAAGTCACGGCTACCCAAAAGGTTTTAGTAGTAAATTGGGACTCACTTGTAGCAGTGTAGTACCAAAAGTGTTGTGCCTATCATGCATATATCTCAAGAGATGCTTAATATTTAACTTTCATTTCCTAAATCATTTTTTTGTTTGCCAGCTATGTTCCCAACCCTGTTTTGGTTATTATTGATGTCCAACCGAAGGAACTTGGGATACCCACTAAAGCTTATTATGCAGTTGAAGAGGTTAAAGAGGTAGGTATCCATGATCTATTGCATAGCTTCAGTTCAGTCTCCAGCTGGTTATTAACTTTATTTCTTACTGGTTGCCCATACATATTGTATCAAGTTTAAACTTGCTAAATATGAGTGGTAAACAAAAAAAATGTTGTCTTCTTTTATGCTGTAACCCTTTGTGCATTACTTCTGTTAATTTCTTTCAGAATGCAACTCAAAAAAGCCAGAAGGTGTTTGTCCACGTGAGTTCTGAAATTGCCGCCCATGAAGTTGAGGAAATTGGTATGCATATGTTACTATGTGTTTGTCCAAGTGACTTCTGTTTTCCAAAATTTTCCCTTGCCCTTCAGTTCGTTAGTTTCCTCTAATCTCCTCTTCTGTATATGACTCTTTCACTAGGGGTGGAGCACTTACTCAGGGATGTGAAGGATACTACAATCAGCACCCTTGCAACAGAGGTTTGTTGTTGGACTGAAAAATTCTCTTATCATATCTAGTTCCTCAGTTGAAGTCTATGATGATTCTCTAAATTAGTCTATAAAATGAAAAATAAATGTTTAAGAATGAAAATTTCTAGTTTTACTTAGTAAACATTCAATTGTCTTTTATTCCTTACAGGTTACTGGGAAACTTGCTGCTTTGAAAGGGCTGGATGCACGCCTCAGAGAGATACGCAGTTATCTTGATCTTGTCGTTGATGGAAAACTGCCTTTGAATCATGAGATTTTATATCATTTGCAGGTATTATTGTCTTTGTTCTCCTCTATATAGCTGTTTTGCCTATGTATATATTTTTCTCTTTAGTTTTGAAGCAAATTCTTGATACTGACACTTTGTGATGATCGACCTTGCCTCGTTACCACTTTGCAGTTTGTATCACATTCCCGGGTCACTTGTCAAGAGTCAGGGCATAAATGTGTATTCTGAATCTGATTTCTTTCAATCCTTTTTTGCAGGATGTGTTTAATCTACTGCCAAATCTCAATGTGACCGAGTTAATCAAGTCTTTTGCAGGTATAGAGAGCAATGGTCCATAGCAATTTTGATTATCAATCTAATCTTAAAACTTTCTTTTTGAGAGAATTTATTCTTAAAACTTCACTGTGCAGTTAAAACAAATGACATGATGCTGGTTATATATCTCTCTTCTCTTATCCGAAGTGTTATCGCTCTTCACAATCTGATCAATAATAAGGTACTTCTGAAATTTATTATGCCATTCCCTTTCTTCATCACACATTATTTAGTCTGTTGACCTTTTTTGTTGATAAATCTTTATTCATTTGTGAACTTCATTTATAGAGTATCCGTAGAAAAGGTTGCAAATTGTTGTTATGTGATAGTCTGGTAGGTATATCATGGGTTATATTCAACTTCTATCTAATCATAATATACAAATAAAACTTGATTCCAGATGCTCAACAAAGAACATGAGAAAGCAGAAGATTCAAAGCCAGCTGCTACTCCAACAGCAGCAGGAAGCTAGAAATGGGCGCTTGGGTTTTCATCCATTAGAAAGATCAGGCATCATGGTCGCTGAACCAAACATATATTGCTTTTGGGTTGTCAGTCTGGTGTCATTCTCGACAGGGTTAACTATTAGATTCTTGAGGATGTGGTAATAACATTAAATTGGTTGCCCATACCATCTACTTTTGATAAACTCATTTATTTGTAGTTTGGCAATGCAGTATGGATGATGATACACAATTTTAAGCTTCTCTTTGATGTCTATATACTCTGAAACCCAGTTTCTTGTCTGACAGTATTTTTTTCATTTGTCTTTTCAAACTTAGACTTGAGTTTTCTGTTAAATGGCAGGAAGACATCTATAAAATGAATGAGTGGGATGTCTTACACTCGTATTCTTCTTTTTAATTGTGTCAATGGTTACCAATTGTCCCAAACAAATGGGCGTTTACTTGTTCAAATGTAAGAAACGTTTGCTTTTAAAGAAAACTGGTATTCACCAAAGTAACCAAGTCGTAAAACCGTGTAAAACCTGTCTTACTGATTACAAGTCTTATTGTCAAAATCAAACTTGTTGATTTGCACTATATCAAATAGACTGCAGATGAATTCAAATCAACTATTCAGACAGACTTGGGATAATTTAGACGTCCAATCAGACTTCAGATCTCACTTGGAAGGAAACCACTAACAGAATGTGCCATCTTCAGAAGTTTTAGAAAACGCCCCTTTCTTCACAAGCACTCAAGCTCCAAGTTTAGCTTAGAGGGGGCGCCAAAACACTTTTAAAGGACGCCCTTAAAGATTACCCCTGCCATTTTTGTGATGATCTTGACGAGCTCAAAAAGATGTGTGGGGTTGGGTACCAACGATTCCTAACTCCCGCTGAAATTACCCTCCTTCCACATCTCCCAGCAACCCAGATAGTATAGAGAGAGAGAGAGAGAGGTTTTTCAATCCTAAGCATCATAGTATATCCTCATTTACATTCTTCTTTCTTGTTTTGGGGAATATCTCTCATCAGAATTTTCCTTCCCCTGCAAAAACCCCCTTAGATTTCTTTTTCACTCTTCCCCAACTCTCTTTAAGAAATCAAATCTCTAAGTTATAACTTCATACAAACTTCAATATACAGCACTACCCACCATGAATACTCTCTCTCACTCTATAAATCCGGTTCTCTTTCTCTCTTCTACCACCAATTCCCCTTCTTCTTCTTCTACTACCTCAACTCTCAGATTTTCATCTTCTCTTCTTCCTTCATCAACAAGAGTAAAACCCATTTCTTTTTACTCCAAGAATACTAGGTTTCTGCAGTTTTCTGAAACAAATAAAGGGAGATTAAGGAAAAAAATGTCAATTACAGAAGCTTTACTGACTAGTGAAGGAGAAGATGAAGATAACCCTCCTGTCTTGGATGAAACAGAAGTCAATTTTAAACCTAGACGGATTGCTCTTTTTGTGGAGCCTTCTCCCTTTTCGTCAGTAATCTAGCTATAAACACTTCACTCCCTTTTGTCTTGATTTCTTAAATGTCTTTTAGCTGTAAAATCAAGTGGGGTTTTCAGTCATGAAATGATGGAGTTTCTAGTTTCTTCTAGCTTAATCTTGCTCTAATTTCAATGAGTGTTAAAGTTCAACTTAACTAGTTTAGTTTCTGATTAAATTTGGGCTTTGTTCATAGATTTCAGTTTTAGTTTTTGGAGATTATTATTATGGGTTCTAATGTCATCAATTCAATATTTGAATTAGCTAATTACTAACCACCTTCCCCAATTTCAGTTTGATCTGTTTAATTATTATGGTAGATGTTATTTATGAGATCTAGTTTCATTTTGCAGTTACATATCTGGGTACAAAAACCGATTCCAGAATTTCATCAAACACCTACGAGAAATGGGAGACGAGGTAAATCGTTCGTTTGATGCTATATTCTATCCAATGTTTTTACATGCTAATCTGCTTCGAACAATTACGGGCCATGAATCATATTAAGATCATGAATCATGAGAATAGTAGGATTAAGGTTTGTCCTCTTCGAGTCAAAATTTTCGTCAATTGATTTCCAAGTGATGTATGCATTACTCGTCACTCATCGATCTCGTAGTGATTTTCGGCAAATGAGTTTAACTTGATGAACTAATGATGAGGTTCTTGATGCATAGTATAGGTTATGGTGGTAACAACCCATGAAGGAGTTCCTGAGGAGTTCTATGGAGCTAAATTGATTGGGTCGAGGAGGTAGTTTCTTCTACTATACCAAATTGTATAAGCTCTTAATCCTTCTACTAGTGGGTTAAAAAATCGTACTCTTTCAGCTTTCCCTGCCCCTTGTATAATAAGGTGCCGCTTTCATTAGCTCTCAGCCCAAGAATAATATCAGAGGTTGCTAAGTTCAAGCCTGACATAATACATGCATCATCACCTGGAATTATGGTAATTTTCCTGCAAGTTTTAGTTTCATGTCATTGAAAGAACTTTCTTAGGTCCCTCTGCTACCAGGGGTGGTGAGTCCGTCCTCACGACGTGGAATGCTTGGGCTATCAGGGGGATATTTCTCAGACTAATAGAAGCTTCCGCATTGTTATTATTCTGAAAAAAGATCTTCATATAACTAACAAAAACATCGATATTTGAATAGGTATTTGGTGCTCTTATCATTGCGAAACTCTTATGTGTTCCTATAGTGATGTCATATCACACTCATGTCCCAATGTGAGTTTACCTATTCCAGATCTTCCTTATACATATTCTCTGTAATTCATAACTTGGTATCCTCCAAGTTGTTGAAACAACTATTTAGTCAAAAACTTGAATTGATTTTTCGGTCACGGCAGATATATTCCGAGATATACTTTCAGTTGGCTGGTGATACCAATGTGGATGATCTTAAGTAAGTTTATCTTGATTTATTGCTAACTAATTCAGATGAGTAACTAGCTAATATCAATTTTTTGTTTTTTGTGAAGAGTTTCTTCACAGAGCTGCTGATTTAACACTAGTTCCATCAGTTGCTATTGCGAGGGATCTCTTGGCAGCTAAAGTCACGGCAGGTAAAACTAACCATTAACTGAGACCTCGCTCATCCTTTACAGTTCTAGCATGCATTCGCCTATTAGAGTTAGATTTCCGTTATCTTCTTATACAATCATTTCCTAGAAATTGGTTCTATTGCTTTCTGCAAGGATCTACGTTCGAGTAAATCAATGCTTACATGTTGTACATTTTCATAACTTCTTGCTTATTGTCTTCCCTCTTCCTAGAATGTATTCTTTTTTTTTTATGGTACTGATTTGTTGTTTGCCGACCTCTTCTTCCTGTATTGGTTTCAGCTAATAAAATACGTCTCTGGAACAAGGGTGTTGATTCAGAGAGCTTCCACCCCAAATTTCGATGTCACAAAATGAGGTGTTTACTGAGGTATTGGAATTGTTTCAATGTCAACCTCTATAATGATTTTCTTAGGAATACATGTTAAAATACTTTTTTCGTCCAATCAGCAACAACGAGCCTGAGAAATCCTTGATAATCCATGTTGGAAGACTTGGAGTCGAGAAGAGTTTAGATTTTCTTAAACAGTAAGTTTATTTTTTTTCCTCATTTTCTATTTAGCCTCTCACATTTTTTACTGCAATTCATTGTTGACGCATATTGCTTGCCTCACTTATTGTATATCTCCTTTTCTAAGCAAAAACCTAGAATAGATAGTGAAGTCGCCAATTTCATTCTAACAAGTCTAGATCAAAAAACACGAACCAATCTTGAACTCAATGAGCAAATGAAGTTTCAGTTGGCTGAAAACTCAACCAAATGCATATACAACACATTTTAGATTTTATTTTAATGCCTCGCTTGATTCGATTCAGCCTTGGATGTAACATGCTATGATACAGGGTCATGGATAGGCTTCCAGAAGCACGCATTGCTTTTGTCGGTGATGGACCATATAGGTAAGCAACTCTTTCCCACATGAAAAGTACGATGGTGAGACTTGTTTCGGTCAAAGAAATGAAGTAATCCATCTAACTATTTGTATAAATGAAATGTGTAATGCAAATTGTAAAATCTCCCTTCTAGAGGTTTATGTTTCGCACGTATCGAATTATGACACTAAACTCCCTCTCTCTCACTCTCTACTGTGCAGGGAAGAGCTTGAAAACATATTTTCCGGAATGCCTGCAGTATTCACAGGGATGTTAAGTGGTGAAGAACTCTCTCGAGCGTACGCAAGTGGAGATGTTTTCATAATGCCATCAGAATCGGAGACTCTAGGACTTGTCGTCCTTGAATCCATGTCTTCTGGTGTCCCAGTAGTTGCTGTTCGTGCAGGTGGAATCCCAGACATAATTCCAGAAGAACAAGAAGGAAAAATAGGATTCCTTTACACTCCTGGAGACCTTGAAGACTGTTTAAACAAATTGGTTCCTCTGTTACATAATTCCGAATTAAGAGAAACCATGGGAAGAGCAGCTCGAGTAGACATGGAAAAATATGACTGGAAAGCTGCCACGAAAAAGATAAGGAATGAACAATATAATGCTGCTATTTGGTTCTGGCGAAAAAAGAGAGCTCAACTCCTTAAACCCTTTCAGTGGTTTAATAGACAAATCTTTCGACCTCGAACTGTAACTCTGTAAGTACATATGTGAGATAATGGTAAGATAAACTGAACTCCCAACTTGGCTTGTTTTTATGATACTTATCGATAGAAAAGTTAGGGTTTTAGGTTTTGTAGTATTTGTAATTAGTGATTTGTATTGCATTTGTTATGAGTTTAAAAGATTATAATATGAGTTTCTATTGTTGTAAATTTAGTAAACTCGTAAAATCTTGTTATTTTTATTTTCCCTTAGATAACTCTGTCCGGAAACATGACAGATAGGGTGGGCCTATGGTGGCAAACCACCACTATAATTGGTGGAGGAGGCTGAGAAACGGCGGGAAATTATCTGCTCCCATTAAACCATAAAGGGAAGTTTTATAAGGCCTCCCCAATTTTGTTAAAAGGCTTCCCCATGAACCATTGTTAAATTATTAGTGAGGGAAGCCTTTTAACAAAAATAAGGGGCCTATAAAATTTCCCAACCATAAAGTGATGCACGTGTCATGTCAGAGTCAAACTAATTTTGACCACGTTTTCATTTCCTACTTTCAGTCATACCTGGTAGGCGTCTATACCAGACTTGCTATCAAATCAAAAAGCGACACGTGGATAGAGAAATACTGCATCTTAACCCTTAATCAAGTCAAAAACCATTAACAGCAGCCGTTGATTTTTATAGAATTTCCACTTTTTACCTTACGCGTTTCGCTCTAATAAGTAAGATTTTGATCATCTTTTTCAATGGGAAACTCACAGTATTATTAAACCCTAATTTCCTCATTTTCCCTCTTTTCTCATTCAATTCGAAAATGGATAATCAGAAGAATTTGAAAAAATTAACGAGTTTTGGTAAAGTACCAGATTTAGCTGTTGATAGAGTAATTAGGTATATTACTGATCGTCAAGATCGAGCTTCAGTTTCTTTAGTTTGTCGTAAATGGTATGAAATTGATTCTTTAACAAGAAAACATATTGATATTGCTTTATGTTATACTACATCTCCAGATCGATTAACGAAAAGGTTTCCCAATTTAGAATCCCTAAAATTGAAAGGAAAACCTAGAGCTGCTATGTTTAATCTTATACCTGGAAATTGGGGAGGATATGTCACTCCATGGATTCAACAGATTTCTACAAGTTTCAATTGTTTGAAATCGATTCATTTTCGAAGGATGATTGTGAAAGATGATGATTTAGAGATTTTGATTCGTTCTCGTTGTTCGAGTTTAGAAGTTCTTAAGCTGGATATGTGCTCTGGTTTTTCTACTGATGGACTTTTACTTGTTGCACAATCTTGCAGGTACTAACTAGCTAGCTCCATTGCTTCACTAACTTAACCCTAATTTCTGACTAACATTTGCTTGGTTTAGAACTGAACTACTTAATTGACTATAATACTCTAGCTGTAAATGACTAAATGTGTTTTTATTATAGGGTCTGTTCTAATTCAATTAACAAGAGTAAAACAGGAAACTAGAATTAGCAGACTTGTAATTGTATTTAGGGTTTTATGTGGGTTCCTGAATATTGTGCCGCAACTAGGTATCTTGTAGAACATCAGAAAATCTAGTTATCATCATATCAAATGGTGTTATAGGGACAATTTGACTGCCAAAATACTCAGAACGGACGATGAGACATGCCCACTTAGAGATAGATTAGGCAATGGAAATGGAGAGTACGAGAGGCGTGTAGTGTGAATTTGTCTCGCTTCTTGTAACTAATCTCTCTGTATTTTTTTCTTTTGCTAAAACCTTGTCTGTTTTGTCTTCTGGGTCTATGAAAGAGTGTCATATAATGAGAACACCCGTTGATAGTGTTAGAGATTTCAAGACTTCGACTAGATTGTCCGGAAAAGTATTTCGCACGGTAAGACCATTTTCTCCAACTTTATATAATCTCCACATAATGATCAAAATGTTGGGTTGTGCATCACTTTTTCTTAAAGCTTCTTCTGGTAAACTGGGGGGAGTGTAGTTATCAGAAGAGAGGCTTGAGGATGCCTTTTGACTTCGGATAATTAGTTTTTTTTTACTTTGTCATATGAGCAGTGAGCTTGAGGGGCACCTCGTCCCCGAGCACTTGATTGTGAAAGAAATTTACCAAAAATGTACCAGTTATCGCACTAACACATGCATGCTATCCGCTATCGTAAAATAAATCTTCACACACATGGAAACTTCTTTGTTTCAGACATACAGTTATTGACCTTAGTAGTGCATACGCTTTAACTCGGTAATACTGCTAATAATAACAGATTACTTATTTGCTTCGACAGATGTCTGAAGACCTTTGTTTTAGAAGATAGCACTATAGAAGAGAAGGATGGTAAATGGCTACACGAGCTTGCTTTGAACAACACAGTTCTCGAGACATTGAACTTCTATTCGACTGATCTTGTGAAAATCAGTATCCAAGACCTTCAACTAATAGCAAAAAACTGCAATTATTTAACATCCATAAAAATCAGTGATAGTGAAATCTTGGGTTTAGTCGATTTCTTTAAAGCTGCAACTGCATTAGAGGAATTTGCTGGAGGTTCTTTCAATGAAGAACCACATAGGTATTCCGAACTTTCATTTCCTCAAAGGCTATGTCGGTTGGGTCTCTGCTACATGGCGAAGTACGAAATGCCTATAATTTTTCCATTGGCATCACGACTCAAGAGGTTGGATCTTCTCTATGCTTTATTGGACACAGAAGACCATTGTCAGTTGATTCAACGATGCCCCAATTTAGAAGTTCTTAAGGTAGACTTCTGAATCTGTTTCCGTCTTATTTTGTCATTGCTATCTCTCTTGTGCCTTCATATATGAACTCTTCTATGTTCTTCTTGTTCCGTCCTCAATACAGACAAGGAGTGTCATTGGAGACCGAGGACTTGAACTCCTCTCTCAGAATTGTAAGAGATTAATGAAGCTTAGGGTTGAACTAGGTGCAGAAGATGAGCAGGATATGGTGGAAGGACAAGGGGTAGTTTCACAGAAAGGGCTATCTGCTTTAGCACAAGGCTGTCTTCAACTAGAAGAGCTAACTATCTATGTATCTGACATCACTAACGAACCTCTTGAAGCGATGGGTAAGTTCTGCAAAAATCTCTGCGATTTTCGACTAATCTTGAATGACCAAGGAAGTGGAATGACAGAACTACCACTTGACAATGGAATCCGATCTCTGCTAATGGGTTGCCAGAAGCTTAGAAGGTTATCTCTTTATCTATGTAGCGGGGGCTTGACTGATTCTGGACTCGGATATATCGGTCAGCATGGCAAGAATTTAACGTCCCTATGTCTTGGTAATGTTGGAGAATCTGATACTGGACTTCTCGAGTTTTCAACGGGCTGTCCTAAACTACAGAAATTGGAAATAAGGGGTTGTAAATTCAGTGAAAAAGCTTTATCTAAAGCTGTACGAAAACTGATCTCTCTGAGATACTTATGGGTCCAAGGACATAAAACGTCTGCTACTTCTAGTGACTTATTAGCCATGGTTCGCCCGTTTTGGAACATCGAGTGCATTCATCCAAGACAGGTTGTTGTTAATAATGATGATGGGGAGGAGTTGGTGTTCAATCACGCGGGTCAGATTCTTGCTTACTACTCCCTTGCTGGACAAAGAACAGATTATCCAGATACTGTTGCGCCTCTTGATCTATCTTCATTGTCATGTTAGTTAAGTAAACAACGAGAAGTAGGGAGATAAGGAACTTTCTCCCTCTACGATCAAGCGGCAGTCTTGTATAGCCAAGAATGGTGGAGTCATTTTAGCTGAGCTTGAATCCTGTAAATATGTACACAGTGTATCAAAGGGTTTACTCTGTTAACCTTGTCCTTGTACTTTCTTCACGTAGCTCCACATCTTTTGGAAGATAGCCTGGTCAAGAATTCGACCCTTTTTGGTTTTAGTATGCAAATCAGGTTAAAATTCTGACGATAATTTGTATACCAATTTCTTACATTCTTATCCATAACTTCAAGAACAGAAATTGTGTTCATTTGTGGTGCCGGGAGAATCCAAATTCTTCACTTGGATATGAAAATCTTTAAAAAGTTGAAATTAAAGGTTCGTACATATGTGTGATAACTTTGGATATGAAAATTCCTCTTAGGATTTGACATCTAGGGATAGCAAACTAGACTGGTTATGTCACAGTAACTATGAATAAATTATAGCATATTACAATAACTGTCAGCCGTCTTAGCTCAGCTGGTAGAGCGCACGGCTTTTAACCGTGTGGTCGTGGGTTCGATTCCCACAGACGGCGAGTATTGAATTTTTTGTCAAAAACAATGCTATTTTGATTGTTGTGATTATTATGGCCCATAATATATAGTTTGTGGGGGTAGAGAGGTTGTTTTCTAGGGCTAAAAAGACAATGTTGCAGCCAGTTTTAGCTGGAAAAACCACATCTTCAAACCATGTGGTGGTGAACATGGGAGTTGTTAAGACCTTTTATGTTGCAGACCACCACCATTCATGAATGGACCACTAGTACAGGTATTTATGTGTATCTTTTTGCTTTGATGAAAGCACCAAAAGCATAACCCATGAGAAAGTTTTAAAGAATATATTTTGTTTTAGTTTTACAGTTTACTCATCATAGATCACACCAATTTGGTTTTTTTCTTGAGCTCATTGAGATTTACGTCAAATCGTCTACAAATAACACACTAGGGTTCTGTGGATTAGTTGAGGTGTATGTAAAATGTCTCATAATACCTTGAAATCTTTGTGATTCTTTTACGCGACTTTACTTTTTGTTCATTTTAATCTTAAATTGAGCAATAGAAAGACGAAAAGAGACAATTTGAAGAGAGAGTGATAAGAATCAGAATACCTTTGAAATGAAGATAGATAAGAGAAAAAAGAAATATAGGATTATCTAAAGAGTTTAATAATGGAGAAACTGTGTTTGTTTTGTTCTGATTTACTCAAGAGGTAATAATTATGTCTAGACTAGAATAAAGTGGCTTAGTTGCTTTCTTTCATGTTCTTATTCAAGTTGTGGAAAAGTTTTTGTAAGGATGAATTTGCTTTTGAGGAGCTTTGGATGCTTTTCCGTCAAATAAGAAGATTTCGAAAGTAAATATATGCAAGTGGAATAGGTAGAGTACGATATCAGTATCTCATACCAGCTATGTATGTGGATGGCAGATAATATGAACGGAACGAAAAATACCAAAATTGAGACATGGAGTTTCACACACATATGTGTGTGACTGATGTGTTTGAGGGGGCGCGACCGGTGTAGCACGAGGCCCCCTCAAATCACAAAATTTTCTTAAAGAACAACTGAGCAAGAGTCCCCAATATCTTTCTGCACTGGACTTCCAAATTCTCCGCCACGCCACATATGTGTGTGTATATATATCATCATTTTTTTTGTAATTATTATTAAGTGGAAGGTTGTTTTTTCTGAAGGCAATACCTATATAAAGTTCTTTAGGAGCCAAGTAGCAAAAGCTAGATGAAACCCAAACTTGAAGAGTCACAAAAAACTGCAATTAAAAAAAAGAAAAGAAAAAATGACATTTTCAAAGGTCAGAAAGTGATGTTAGTTAACTAATTAAATATGTAATCATAGTTTTGTCTTTTGTTTATGAAATAATCAATTCATTAATTCAATAAAGGTACTTATCTGAGAAGAATATTCTACAGGATCTCCTTCACTATTGGAGAGAACCTTAAACCCACCCATAACTTAGAATTTCTTTAATCTTCATTGATTATGAAAGAGTCAAGATATAGATTTTTCTTAATGAAAAGGTTGATTCTATTTTTCCATTAAAAAACTCACAACCTTAACTAGATATTTGATTGATAGTAAGTTTGTTGGACACAATATAATTCATCAAATTATTTATATAAAGAGTACGGACGATTCGGTCATTGATAAACAAAATTTCATTTTTTTTTTTAACTAGAACAGTTAATTAGATCATTTTGGATTAACATAACTTCTATAGTAGCAACAATCTTAAGTCAACTAGATCATTGGGATATAAATCTTGAATGGAAAATTGGTTGAAGACATAAGAAGACTAAATGGGATGAATAGATAATAGAGAGTGTTCTATAAGTTGGCAAGTGTGACATGGCATCCGATGACCTAGCGCTTTCGTCTAATTCGAGTAACAGGGATTGCCTCTAGTTAGTACTTTTTAAACATTTTACAAGTTCATATCGATACTCTAAGGCGGACAAATACTAAAATTTTCGTAAGTAAATCATGTAACCTTGTTCTATATTTCACCGGTTAGTTGGAGATGGTAATGTTGCAATTAGATTCATGAGATCATCTTTTGTATATCTTCACCAATCCCTTCATAGTCATAATGGAAAACTAAATCAAGGAGAAAATTTCAAATTCTATTTCATAACCACGGGCAATTTTCAAAGCAAATGACAACCAAAATATAAGAAAGAAACTCCCATGTGAAATATGGTTTAAGAGAACCTCCCATTTCCAATATATTCACAGAAAAATGATAGATAAAACATGGACATAACAACCTTGATAACATTCAATCGTCGCTATCCAATATGAGATCCATTAAAAGTACCTTTGTGAAGATTTTGTCCCTGCGGTTTTATATCGTATGAACCGATCCCATATGGAGGTGGCACAAATGGGTTTTGATTTTTTTGACTGAAACTCATATTTCCATTGTTATTGGGTTGATTCCAATCAAATAATGCTTTTGGTGAGATACCCATATTAGGTTGAGAAAGAAGGAGATTTGGTTGATCAATAGAATGAGATCTATTGTTGTTGTCTGACTGAGGAGTTGTTTCTATGGAATTTACAATTGTGATATCATGAATACTGGATCTTCTCTTATCTTTCCCTCCTGAAAGTTGCCGGAGAAAGTACTTTTGAGCATGGCTTGCCACTTGAGTTGGTGTCCTAGAGACGACGTAATTCCTCGATATGTTTCTCCAATCTCCTTTACCATACTTCTTTAGACCCAACAAAAACAACCTGCAATATAACATCCCAAACCCATGTCTTAAATTTACAAGAACCCAAACTATGCAAAATGGAGCCGCAGTTGGCTAAGCGGCGCTTTAGCCCGGTCGCCCTACCAATGGTTTCATTAAACCAGACCACTCTATAGCATTTAGATGTTAACGTACTTACATTTTTCGACATTAAGAGATACTACAAATTCACAAAGATAAACATGGTTTCTGAGGGAATGTTACCTGTGCTCTTCTTCTGTCCATGGAACCCCTTTCTTTCTCTCTTGATCAGAAGCTCTACCCGAAGGTCTCTTCCCACTGGAGCCGAATCCCCACTCTAACGTAAATGAGGAGGTCTTATATCCAGGAATTCGGATCAAACCTGCTTCTATTTGGTTAACATCATATTCTAATTCTTTATATTGTTTTATAACATCTACCACAGACTTTCCGGGGATCATATCTGCAATTTTTTGCCATCGATCGGGAGTATCTTTATCATGTAAAGCTAAAGCACTTTCAAAGAGTTTGTTCTCTTCATGAGACCATCTTGTATTGTTGTTGGTTCCTTCAAGAAACCAATTGGAATAGGATGATGCCATTTCCAACTTCATCTAATTCAAATTACAAATCAAAATCACTTGGAAGAAACCGATATGAGTTTACAGTTTGGATATCCATTCACCTCTCTCTCTCTATATATATGTGTGTGTGTTTGCAATTCAGATATGGAGAGTTGGTTGAAGAGAGAGAGAGAGAGAGAGAGGGTGGTATGGGTCCTACTAGATTATCACAGGCATTAAATTAAAAACCATAATCAAGGGATCAGAATACCTTTGAAAAGAAGTAGAGAAAGAAACTAGAAGTGACCCACTTTTCCAAAATCAAAGAAAATCTAGTAAAAGAAAGAAGAAGAGATATTTCTTCTCAAAGATTAAAAGCTGAACTCCATATCAGATCTTCAAACAACCATAAAGAAGAATAAATTAAAGCAAAACCCACACAAGTCCTCAGTAAAAATGAATGTTAACTGAAAAGAAAAGAAAAAAAGCAAGAACTAAGAGACCCAAATGGAAAAATGAGAAGGAAGAGATGTCTGTTTTTTTTTCTTTTTACTAAATGAGGATGGAGCAAAGCTGGATGAGAACAGATTAATTCAAATTCTATAACTCTATTCCTTCAAGCTGAAAAAGAGAGATTCTGGGAAGGTGGAGGAGGAAGAATGGCAGACCAAAGAAAGGGGTTGAAAGTGGGGATTTGTGATTGGATGTTATGGTGTTTGTAGGGGCTGCAAGCCTGCAACTCAAGTAAATGCTTTGAATAAATCAGGGGTCACAATCCCACTATAGGCCGGGTGACGATCATTTTTGGCTCAAATGTCCAATTAAGACTTCACCCAATAAGTTCAGTGAAGTTTATTTTGACCACAACCGAGGTAAAAGTTCTCTCTATCGATGTTGCTATAGAACACATCATCACTATTAAACTAATGGTTTGTTATGCATATATCAAACAGATAATGTGTTCAAATTGTACTTAATGTACCAAAGCGAGAGAATCCTCCGTCATAATCAACATCCTCTCAACATTAAGTAAAATTGGGTGGTAATTGTTCGTAAAACAGACCACAAATTAGATAGTTTAGTTCATACAGAGATCCTTGCAACAAAAAAAGAAAATCTTATAGAGATAAATTTACTACACCATATTCTTGTAAAATTATTGACACCCATGTGGTTTTTGGCAATTAGTTTGGCCCCAGCCTCCTAGGATGTTTGAATTGTCACAAACCAACCCCAGAGAAGGTGATGGATGGTGAGGGACCTACCACCACTAGGTCCACTGCAACGGCCCCTATTCTAGAGAGGGTGCCTCTAAAGGTCGCCTGCCTTTTTAGCTAAGGCTCGTGTTTCTTCCTGTCACTCTTAACTTGAGTCCGTGTTGTTCAAGTCGAACACGAATTACACCCAGTCAGAATGTCTTTGGACTTGTCTAGTCTGTTGGAGCACGATGAGTGAAAGTGGACTTGAGTAAAAAGGCGGGGTGTGAAGGCAGGCAACCCCGACGTGTCGTCAGTCTCCCTCTAGTCTTTAGCTCTCTTTCTCAAAGGTAGAAAATTGAAGCACGTTTCCTTTTTGTTACTAAAACACCCTTGAAATTTGGTATTATGTATTTGTATAAAACCTATACTGGTAGTGGTCCCGGAACTTTTAACTGTTTACATACATTTTTTAGTTTGTGGAATTCGTCCTACTCCCTTGGATATTGCCTATTGGGAAATGTGCCCTTGCTCTATGATTGGCTATCTAGATTTAATAAAGGAGGTAGGTTTAGGTGGAGTATTTATTTTCCCAAATCCGCCTCATACACAAGCAATTCATTTCAAAATTAACTTCATTCTATAGTAAGGTTTAGATTGCGAAACTGACTTGAATCCACCTTCCATCTTGATTTCCCTCCAAATTAGAATTCAATTCTACTGCAAGTGAATCGAGATAGCATTAATATTAAAGTAAAATCATATGTTTCTAACGAAAGCGCAATTGAGAAGTGTATGTTTAATAGTTTCAATTTGGTTGCATGAATCATAATTCATCTTCTTACCTATGTATTTACCAATAAGATTTTTAAGTGCAAGCTCTTTAGTACGACATTCCCATAAAATAAAGCAATACAAATATTTTTTAGCCTTTGTGGATTTCCAAAAGAGATGGGGGAGAGTGTTCATATTCTGCCTAATTGGCTTTCCATATCCACGAGTGATTGGACCTAGCAGAACCTGGATGGGTGTGCGACGAAAATTATTTTGCTCTAAGAAATTTTGGGCCATATTTCATGAGATAAAGATTTTAGACGCCATGTTTATCTGGCGAAATCACTTCTTTGATATGTATACACATTCGCCACTGGTAGAGAATACGTACGGCCTCTGGAACTACCCTTGAATCAAAACTTTAAGTACTTGATATTTTCTCATGAAGATTGGTAGAAATTACAAGAATTTGGATGTGCTTGTAGGTACCCACATAGCCAACTTCATGGTGCCCATAGGATTTCTAATTTCTACACGCACAACTCCAACTGCTAAGCCCAAACACAGAACTGCCCGAATATTAATACCAAGTAATGCAACAACCACAGCTAACTCCATAAAATAAACATAAATCATTGCCAATTTACTACCACCTAATTTTTCTTATACAATTTTATAGAACCTATTTGCCCCTCAAGCCTCCATCGAATGCAAATAAAATAAACAGATTACAGAAAGCTTAAAATCTTCCTATTTATAAAGTCCATTATGTCTAGCCCACACCAAGAAAAGATGATTGACAACTACAAAAAAAAAAGAAGCAAAGCACAGAAACTTCCTCTAACTTGCTACTTTGAGGTGAGAAAAGCTCTTTTCATGCCCTGAATTTTGAAATGCCAATGGCCAAAACTTGTACCGGGCAATTGAGAAGCCACCACCAGATGCATCTCTAGTGCCGGTGGTGTCAATTGGCCCGGCCCTGGCAAGTCTTTCTCATGCATGCCCAAGGTGCGCCATAGGCCCACCAGGCACGACGCGCAAAACAAACAAGCAAGGTCAGCCTGGGCACATTGATGATAACTAGGTATCTCTGACCTTGTGCTGATGAATCTACACCCTATTATTCTTAGCATCATTCATAATATTATTCTAGTTCACAAGTCTCTTGTTCAAAATTCAGAGTTTCTTCTTACCCAGTTTCTTGTCCTTGACAAAATTTGAGGTAATCTCGCGCAATAACCATGAGCTTTTCAAGCTATGCAATAGAGTGCAGTATATCAACATGCAAATAACTCTGCCATGAATTCTTCAACTAAGAACATCCTTAACTTATCTTTTCGAAGAGCATTTCTTCCTTTCTTTTCAGGTTTAACACCCCCCAACCGGAGAGCAGACTGAAAACCATTTTTAAACTGAAGTAACTCCGGCGAGAAAAATGTCGGGGAATTCCAAGCTCCAAAAACCCTCAACTTGGAATGAACAGATGGAGATTTCCTGAAATATGAAGGAAAAGACGAAGATAAGGGCAGGGGGAGGCTGGGAACTTTGAACACTATAAGGTAAGTATTTAAACAAATTCGTCTCTTCCTTCAAGGCAAATAACTTTGACTTAAAACGACAAAATAAGATTAGGACAAGAACCCCATAATAGTTATAAAAAAAAATTCTTTAATTTAACTGAAATAGATCATGCTCAGTCTGATAAGGCAAGTAACGGTAAGGAAATCAAGTAATGTTAATTCAAATTTAAGTGAACGATTTATTAAGAATTACAACTATATATTTAAGTTTTCGTTATCCTCCAACTCCATGAATATGATCAACACAAACTAATTAATGACACAAAATCTCAACGATGATATAAGTAGGCAATTAAGTGTCGAAGTTTATATTATTTAACGTACATTATTAACATTGCATTCATGATATAATATACGAAATAGTAATACGATATGATTTTATCCACCCAATAGCAAGTAAATCAATTGAATATTATGTTTAGATAACAGAAATGGAAATCAAAACTTGGTAATATCAAAGAATACCTGATTTAAGCTTTCTCGGTTGAGTATAGCCGAAATACACTCCTCGCAATTGAATGTGAAGTCTTTGGCTTATTCTTTCCCGAGTCACTTCTCCTACTGTTCCTTAATGGGGTGAGATAAAACTTTAACAAGCCATTATCAAGATTGTTTGGAGAATATCTTGCGCTTCGATTTCTTTCTAATGTTATTTCCTCTTTTCTCTTCTTACTTTGCTCGTTTATTTCTCCATTACTCCTCCTCCTACTCCCAAACAAACCAACATTACTGGATGGACTCCTCCAACTAACACTACTATTACTCCGAAAGACATTTCGACTATAACCCACTTTTGGATCTCCATTAATCTCCCTAAGCTCAGGCCAAGTCTCTGAGAATGAACGGTTGATCACATTCCCTCTATAGTATCCTTCTTCTTCATCTTTGTTACTTGGCCGTCTATTTATAAACCCCCAAATGCTCCAAGCCTTACTCCACCTTCGAGATTTTGTAGACCCTTTTCTATCTCCACCATCACAATCTCTAAAAGCTGAATCGAAGCCCTCAGACCGAACATCTCTGAGTGGATGCGAGGAGTTAGAAATCCTGGAGGATCCATTAAGGTTATCAATAGTAGTAGGAGAAACCTTTGAATTTGAAACGAACTTCATTTCATCAACATCTGCATTAATTGTTCGAAGTGAATTGGATCGATCCAAACTCTTTCTTTTCATTGAATCTGGGTTGAAATCATTAGTCTGAAGTGACCCACCAGAGAGAGATGTGATAGTAACATTCTCATTGATGGGTTCTTCAACTGGAATTAGATTATCGATTCGTCGAAGAGGTACGGGACCATCTTCAACAACTGAAACCATTGAGGGAATCCTTGGAAACATTTTCCCAATGAGATATCCGTCCCAAGAAGCTCTTGGTTCATCCCATGAACCGGGATCGTCGAATGACATTCGACCCACATCAACTGACATTCTACCCACATCAACTGAAGGTCGACCAGCGTCAACCGACATCCTACTGGTATCAATGGACATTCGACTAGCATCAATGGACATCCGACCAGCATCAAGTGAGAACCTTGGATCAGTATCACAAGATCTTCTACCAAACCCATAATCAGCAACCTCTGACTGTGTTTCCCTGAAGTATCTACTAGTTCTTTTCCCGCTCGGAATTTTCCCACCATTTTCGCGCTTCTTCAGTTTCTGTTTTTTCCTCCATTTTTGTAGTTTCTTGCTGAAAACTGCAGCTGCTACCCAAAAATTTCCTGCAATTTCCTTCAAATCCCTTCCTCCTCCTCCTGCCGTAGGCTTCTGGCATTGGGATTCTAGATCTATATGATCCTTTATTGTCATGATCTCTTTTTTTTCCATTAATATTTCCTCTTCTACTTCTTCAATCTCTTCAACTATCTCTTCGGTAATCTCTTCTTCCACCCTCTCGTCTTCAACTAGGTGTCCAAGTGATGGAACTGGAACAACAATATCATCGGAAGAAACCCTAACAACTTCCTTACTTTCTTTTTCTTCTTCTTCATCCACCACCATCTGTTCTCCCCCTTCTTCTTCTTCTTCTTCCTCCTTTTCTTCCTTCAATTCAAATACAGTAGTACCTTCAACATCTGAAAACCCTAAATTTGTGGTTTCAATTTCTTCAATCTCACCCAAAACTTCATTTGATGATTCTCCTTTCTTATCAGCATCAATACTGAAAAGATTACAAAGAGTAACACTTCTAGCCCTAACATCACAAGACTTCCTCTGAGGTTCTAAAAAACCAGAAAAACCCTCACCTCTTCCACCAGAGAATGACTTGCTCCGCCTAAGCTCAGAAAAAAACGAAGTAGAAGAAGAAGAGGGTTTGTTCTTTCTATTGTTATAACTACTTTCTCTCACTCCATTAGAGCCTCTGAAGATAGCTTTAAGAGCAGAAGAAGCAGTTGAAGATTTTAAGCGAGTTGGGTTTGGGTTGGGTTGATCTAATCCGGCGAGGCGTTCTCTTAAACAAGAAGCACAAAATCCGGTGACTGGTTGGTCGGGGTGACGATCACAGACGGAGAAACTTTGAGGAGGAAGGACTGGTTGTGGTGGTATTTCAAGATTATCCATCATCTCTTTTAACAAATGAAATGAAATGAAAAACCCTCTTATTACCCAGTTCAATGCTTTACTCACACTTCATGTTCAGATAAAACCCTTAAAAAAAGAGAGAGAGAGAGAGAGAGAGAGAAGGGGAGTTGGTGGTATAAACCTCAGAAAAACCCTGAAGAGTCTAGTCTGGCAAGGACAATTGATACACACTTTCTTTTCTCTCTCTAGATACAAAGAAAGAAAGAAAGAAACAGAGAAGAGTATTGAAATGGATCTTTGGTTCTATCCTTTTCTGTTCTTGGTGATTGATTGATTTTCTTCTTTCTCTTTCTTTTTTATCAATAAGAATTTTGTTTTAACAAATTTTGGTTTTCTTTTTTCAATTCTCTCTCACCATTCAAAGATTCCTCCAAAGCAAAAAAAAGACCAAAAAGCAAAAGCAAAAACAAAAGGGTTATTTCCCTAATGGCCCCCTACTTTGTGACCAGCTTCCCGCCTGGCCCCCTACTTTACGAGAAATACCCATATGGCCCCCTAAAACCGTTAACTTTAACTTTCCGTCACTCTCTCTCCTCCATCTCTTTTTCTCTCTCTGCCATGTCACGCCACCTCATCTATTAGGCCACCTCATCACCTTCTCCGGCAGAGGTCGCCGGCCGGCCAAATTTCCGGCCGACAACCTTCAAACTGAAAAAAAAATTTTTTTTTTTTTTTTTTTATCTCTCTCATCTCTCTCTCTAAGAACTCCGGCGAAGGAACCCTTCGCCGGAGTTCGTCTGTTCTCACGAACAAACCAGATCTGTTCGTGAGAACAGATCCGTCTGTTCTCACAAACCAGATCTGTTCGTGAGAACAGATCCGTCTGTTCTCACGAACAGACGAACTCCGGCGAAGGATTCCTTCGCCGGAGTTCTTAGAGAGAGAGAGAGGAGAGAGATAAAAATAAAAATAAATTTTTTTTTTTTTTTAGTTTGAAGGTCGTCGGCCGGAAATTTGGCCGGCCGGCGACCTCTGCCGGAGAAGGTGATGAGGTGGCCTAATAGATGAGGTGGCGTGACATGGCAGAGAGAGAAAAAGAGATGGAGGAGAGAGAGTGACGGAAAGTTAAAGTTAACGGTTTTAGGGGGCCATATGGGTATTTCTCGTAAAGTAGGGGGCCAGGCGGGAAGCTGGTCACAAAGTAGGGGGCCATTAGGGAAATAACCCAAAACAAAACACTCTGCCCCACTGCTTCCCAAGTGTTGCTTATCTGCCCGGCCGGCCCCGCCCGGCACAGGAAAGAGCTTGCTCGGCCGGGTTTTGGACCGAGTCCCAGCCAATCCGGATTGAAATAGCGTTGGCCGACCGGGAAATTGGACTCAAATGTTTTGGTTAGATTAGCAACGTCAACATGATCCATCTTCAAAACATTTTTAACTTTGTAATTGATATATATGAACACGATCTTCAGAAGATTTTTAATTTTGTATTTGGTTAGATGCATGTTAGCCATAGTAAAGTTATAATGGGTCGACTTCACCAGATTTTTTGAAACAACTGCGAGGAATATCTATTCACGCATATAAGGGATTTTTTTTTTTGTTGTTGAAAGGCATATAAGGGACTTGTTATGAAAGGTTATCTAGAATTAAGTCTAGTTGTGCTTCTTTTGATGTTGTTATTTGTTAAGTTAGTGTACATAGAGAGACTATTTAACATTGTAACTCACTCACTAATTAATAAGCTAAGCTAGGTTTAAGAGAACCACCTCGGTTCCAGGAGAATGGTGTAATGGTCTTCTAGCACCGTTAGAGGTAAATTGCTCTGTACGTTCACTTGAATATTTTGAGTATGAGTTCACAGTTTTATAAAAACCTAGTTGCTATACATGTAAATTTGATTATTTTAGAATATAGTGCAGATTAAATTTTCAAATTTGTAATTATGCAAGTGAGATTATGGATGTATTAATATAATTAAAAAAATACCTTTGTGTTGGATTTGATGATTTGATTAGACTAACCCACCTTATTAAGCAGTAATTATTGTCGGCACACTAACCTATTTTTCCATATTGACATAAAATAATCACATTAGCCTGATAATTAGTCTTACATGCCTACTATTATGCATATCTTTAGGTTTCCATTTACAAAATTTTATCATTGAAGACAAAAATCTTGTGATATCTTATAAATATAATATACAAATGAACCCACATAGGTTTATAATAGTTTTTCGTTTACATTCTTGTGCATACCTTAACAACGGTTAAAGTAGTAACTAGATAGTTGTCGAAGTGTTTCATAGTGTTGATTGTTGACATAAACTCTAATGACTAACATAGATGAGAATCAATTTTCAAAATAAAATGAGGTTTTATATCTTTGTTTTTTTTTAAAGAGGGTGTCATGTTACCCTAGGGTTGAACATGTGTTGGTGGTAGTGAATAGTGTGGGGATCCCAAAGCTGAAGGAGAGATCAGAGTGCTTCTTGTCTTCCAATAAAGCTTTTTCAGTCTATTATTGTCTTTATTTTCTTTCAATCTGCTGCTTTCACCAGAAGAAGATATAAAGTTAAATCCTAGTCTTTCAGAGCATGCACTTACCAACTAAATATGTTGGTGAGCACAACTAAATAGGTTGGTGAACTTTTAGGGCAATTTGGTTTCCTTTTATTTTTTAAATTCTCTTATCTTTCTTCTTTCTCTATCCTCTCCTCAATAGATTCCTTTAGTCAGAATTAGTTTGTCTCTCAATGAGGTTGGTAGGCTTTAACATTGTGGTGGAGTTTTCCCCTTTCTATTTTTAATTGGAGTTTTCCCCTTTCTATTTTTAATTGGGAGCGTCTATAGGTACCCTTCTTTTTTACTCTAGCCCCCGCTTTTACAGTTTTACTCTTAACGCCTCCACGGATTGGAGTAGTCCGAAGGCTCTCAGATTGGGACAGCCTCAGAACTTTCAGATTGGGTTTAGTCTGTGTTAGATTTGAACAGTCCAAACTATGCCTGATCCGAGTGCTGTCGGACTGCCTTGTTCGTAGGCCGTGCCAAGAGAGGAGTGGGCCAACAATAAACATATCGGGGGCGTCCATAGAAAAGTTGGGCCAATTCTATTTTTTAATTTTGTTTTCCCAAGCTCTCCGCCAACATTTTTTCACCACGTTACAAACGGCCATTCAATTTTTTTCAAATTGTTCTTCTCCTCCAACCACCACCACCTCCCACCACCAAAATTTCTCTCTCCTCCATTCTCCCTCTCTCTATATACATGTGGGAAGAAGGAGAGAGATGGGGAGGAGGAAACAGAAATGGTGGTATACTGGTAGTGGTGGTGGTGGGAGGAGGAAGAAGTAATGGAGGAGAGAGAGAGGAAGGAAATGGCCGTAGGCCTATATTTCTTATTTATTTTAAAGTTACAACCATGGTTACATAAAACAAAGTTAACCCCCCAATTTGATGTGGGTGGATATGAAAGAAATGGTGAGTGCATTTAACATTTTCCATTACAAACGGGTTTGGGAGATAGAACATAAATGTGAGCTTCAAGACAGGCCCATTAAGAGCCCAAGGAAAAACAGAAATGTTGTTGGAAAAAGATAAGATGTAGCTTCATTCATCAAATGAACATGAACTTTAAAGGTTTGACAAGGAAACTCTTACAAACAAAGGACTAATACATACTCTTCATATATATATAGATATATAGAAAGAGAGTGAGCTAGAAAGAAGTTTAAGCAGAAGCTCCAACAGGTGTACCAGTCTTTAGCCTAGAAGACCCATAAAGAGTTTCTTCGAATCGAATGATCTCATTCTTTGATCCATAAGCAACTTGGGTTCTATCGTCAAGGTTAACAACCACCTGATCTAGTACAGATTTGGTTCCATCACTACTAAATCCACCAGCATTTTCGATCAACAAACCCAATGGCGCTACCTCGAATAACAACCTCAGCTTAGCTTTTGAAGTTGGTGATATCACATTTGTGAATATTCCTTTCTCTTTCACAATGATCTGCCATAACAAGAACCAAAAAAAAAAAAAGATCAATCCTCATAACAGAGTTTCAATAAGTTATCCAAAGTTGAGTAATTCAAGCGGATAAAGTTGATGTAGACCTACCTGGTTTACGTCTGGAACCATTCCTCCGGTGTACCTCAATGTGTACTTCTCTCTTACATAGTAATTGATCAACTGTTAAGAGAGAGACATTTCAAAATTAGATCAAAATGTAAACAACTTGGATAAGCTGATTTAAGAAAGAGAGAGAAACCAAGAACAAGACCTTATCATATTCAGGATTGTCAAATGTGGCTCTCAAATTTCCAGGAGAGAATAGCTTCCCTTCTGCGATTTCGGTTGTTTCTTTAACATGTTGCCATTTACCTAACAACTCAAACATAAAAGGGGACGAACAATTAAGTTTATAGCAATGGGTAAAGGAAAAATTGTAGTTCGAGAAGAGTTCAATAGACCTTCATCAAGAAGTAGGAATTCATGGGTCCCTGGGAAGCCTTTGATAGCGATAACGTAAGTAGTTCTTGGGCCATAAATACCCATGGCAGCTGCAACTTGATCTCTTCCAGTTACACCGATTAACTTATCTCCGGGCCATACTCCAAATATGGTACCAACTGTGAAATTAGTGTCGACGATACTCGACCCATCCAAAGGATCAAATGCAACACTAAACCCACCTGTTATTTTTCCAATAAACCATCATTAATGATAATTCAAAATAATAGAGTCCAGACTGAAGTGATGAGCTTAGATAGTGTTTTTTCCAAGTCGGGTCTGAAATCTGACTCGGGGTTTGAACAGACCAAAGTCAGATTTTAGAGTGTTTGGTTTTGTCTGACTCGTCTAAATGGTTTGATTCAGATTGATTTTGGATTTATTTGATTGAGTCGGATCCAGACAATGAAAAAGAAAATATAAAACTTGAGTTTTTTTACTAACCTTCAACTGGACCTCCCATATCTTGAAGTTCGGGAACTTCTTCGGAGCAAGCGTATTTGCAGAAGTGAGAGTAAGTTAAGGCCTAGCTAAGCATCAAAGTAGAAGATAAAGTGAGCTTAATTGTTAGTAACAATGCAATCTTGAAAACAAACAAACTCAAACAAGATCAAAAGACACATAAATAAGGAAGAGTCGGTGTCTACTGACATCGAAAAGTAGCTGATTCGCAAGCATATCAACAGCAAGTTGCTCATCGCCGAATGAATTCACACAGGCAGTTCCACCACAAGATGCAGTCCTAACTTTGAAGGCTATAGTCCTCATTGCTTCACCCATACACATCAATATCCTTATCAACCCCTTGTCTTGTGTTGCCTTTGCTAGGAACTCCTCCTATAATATACACATTCCAATCACAATTTGTCCTTCAATGACAGAGTTAACTAGATTGAGCTAATTAAAGTCCTAAGAATCTAAAGCAACTAAGATTTCTTCGAAAACTAGATAGAAATGTGTACAAATTGATTGAATTATGTAAAAACTAAAGGAAGTTTAAATAGAAACTAAGTACTAAATCTACATCATTTTCATTCTTAACACATAATTGGACAATTTACCAGGCTATCTCCGATCTCGCACTTTGTGACAAGTGAAGTATAACTCCTCCCCTTCGTGAACTTGACCGACGATTTCAACATAGTACTTTGCAAAGATTCACCAAAGATAGAACTTGATTTCAATTTCTGCAAAGAATGGCATATACTTATTCTAATATCTAGTTAAAACTAATAACCTTTTACATCGAAAAAAAAAGCAACAATTTAAAGTTGTGTACCCGGGCGGAATTGAATGTTGATCTAGAGACTGAAGTCGGAGACATCATTGCAGTAGATCTCTGTGCCGTCACCTCCGGCAGAAAAGCTCCACGACCCGAAAATATAACTCCTGTCTCCATTGCTAAGAAGAAAAATGTTTTGGTTTAGAGCTTTACTTCCTCCTAGCTTGTAAGTTATGTTTTGAGTGTATTAACTAGTAGGAGATAAGCTGCTAAATGGGTTTCTGCCACGTGGCAGCCATTCAGATAGGATGTCATTGGAATCTGTGGTTATAATTTCTCTCCTATGAGATACTTGGCGGGTCCCATTTGGTTTTCCTTGACGTATGCTTTAACGGTCATTTTATTGTGTGTGCCTTCCCTTGTATTCATTTCTTATCCCTTTATCTCTTCTGTTATGCAAGAGTTAACAGAACGTTAGTCAAAAACCTTTGACCAGAGCCACTACTTGTCAAAGTTCATTTTGAGATTAGCTGAACGAAATATTCACCACTTTCATTGAGTTATAGCACAATCCAATAATTTCTCATGAATAATGCACATAAGTTATCTTAGCAACAAAAAATCGTATTAGATTATACAAAATTGTTTTCATGAAGTAAAACAACCAATATATCGAAGACAGCCACAATTTGCATGCTCATAGACATACATGTAACGAGCTGCATAACAATCTTCAACAGCACGAAAACTGCACGTACTTTCAGAAGCTCGGACGAATTATTCCTTGGAAGGCCAAGTCAGTGCGTAGGAGTAGCTTTGTTGGACTGCTTTAACACAGTTTCGATACCTTTTCGACTTGTCATGTCGAAACTCGAAAGGTCGGTCAATCAAGCAGCTTACACTTCGTTGAAATGTGATCTGACCCAGAAAGTGATTCATCTTGATATATCTCAGCTTCTAGATGACCTGAAGAAAATCATTGAAGAGGATGAAAGCCATAAGTCATAATAAAGCTGAGAGGTCTTCACGCCAAATTTACATTTTAAAGTGAATCAAGTAAACAATCAAAAAGGATTCAAACAATAACTCGGTTGCAGGACATAATGGGTTTACTTCTCCCCAAGAACGAGGGTATCACGAATTATAGAAGTAAACGCAATAAAAAAACGTTAAAGAGAAAGAACTTGGTGCCTAATTATATCTCTATACTTCATTGAAGATTGAACAAATCTTGCTATTGGCTCTATTGACTCATAAACTAAAGCCATTTTCTTAACTTGCATTCCAATAACTATTTGTTTCTCCTTCCCTTGATATTATCTTCACACTTACCTTACACCGACGTTCGCTTCCACATAAACATGCATGACCCAATAGTTGATTCTATGTGCGTGTAAAGTATTATATCATGCCCAGCCGAAATACATTTTTTCTAGTTATATCTCGCATATCTATACTTCATTGGCCTACTCTTGATATTTACTCCATATTGACTTGTAAATCAATCTTCTTATCTTATGAATTGTATTTCAAAAACTGTTTTTTCTTCTTCTCCTTTCCTTTATGTCATCTTACGCCTGCCTTACTCCTAACTTCATGTTAACGGTCAACAATCTTTCTTTGGAGTTTTTACCAAGTGGGTTTCCACTCTCTAGGTCAAGGGTACATGGAGCCACACCCCTCAAAGAATGTTGATCTCTCAAAAAAAGAAAAGTTCATGCTACCGAAACTAACCCAAACCAGTGATTCTATGTGGGTGTACTCTCCTCATTGTATATATAACGCCAAGCCGTCTAAATTCTCCATTTGAGTCCTGCATTACGGTCTAAATGAACTATGTTTAAGTTGAAACTAGAAGAGAGGCTGAAAAGTTGGTGATTTGGTTATGATATCACAACACTAATACATGAAACACATCATTAAATTTGTGGTCATCCAACTCAAAACCAATTGGTAATGAACTAAGGACCTAAACATTATATTATTGGTCACTAGAGTATCATTTCCCAACGTGCGGCGTTCTTTAAGCCTAAGACATGTCTTTTTTGGGGTGACGTGGAGCTCGTGTGGCTTTTAAACCTACCACTTGTGGGCCTAGTCTGATACCATGTGAAACTTGTGGTCATGCAACTCAAAAGCAATTGGTAATACGCAACATGAAAAAACGAATCACATTTCATATCTACAATTCAGAAATTCCCTTTACGTTCTCAAGAATAACCTTGGTATGCCTCCAATAATAACCTTGGTAATACGCAAAGTTCTGACAAAGAATGTAAAGTTCTAAGGAAAGTAATAGAACTAACCTTGGTATGCCTCCAATAATAGAGGAATTTCCTTCTCATACTTGTTCACATAAATCTCCAAGAATAACTTCTTTGTTTTTGATACTACTGTGGATATGCTAATATTTTCCGAAATTAGACAATTAGTTACTAGAATATGAATAACTCTAAACCTAGGAATAGTCCTCTTCTCCAAGCTATACATGAACACATGTGGGTGTCTAGCTAAACAAGATGAGTTATAACCCATTTGTTTAACGAAAAAATCTAATACCTTAGTGATCTTCTTCACTGATACCCTCATAAACCATGGTTGTTTCTTGAATGCTGTTAAAATGTCATCCTCAGACCAACCCCATTCCCTAAAAACATTCAATTTTTGTTCCCAATTAGGTTTACTAATAGCAGCCAATGCATGGATTGCTTGAAGATATGCACATTTTGAAGGATCAAAACCCATTCCTTTAATTTCCTCCACGATCTCTTTAAATTTTTCAGAATTTACTGAAACTAGACATGGTTGCAACATTAGGTAAGTAGAGATTAGGGTTTCAGGAACAGATTGAAGTCGCAAAAGCTCAATGTTAGACACAAGTTCTGTTGGTTGAACAAGTTTTAGAAATCTTGAAGAACTTTTAATAGCAGTAACAACTTTTTCATCAGATTGAAGAATACTCTTGTAGAAATCAAAAGTAGGGATAATTTGTTTATCAAAACTTGCTCTAATAAGAAGAAAAGGATCTTTAGAAAGAACAGTAACGAGATCAAGTCCAGAAAGACCCACAGAGTTGAAAAAATCGAATTTGGGTTTTAGGGTTTTTTGGGGATCGGTTGAAAGTAGTAATGGACATTTGGTAATGATTTTGGCAATGTAGGGTTTAGTAAAACCTCTGGTTTGAAGAAATGTGAGAACTGAGTCTGGTTTTGATGAGGTTTTGAAATGGAGTTTTTTAGATGCAGAAATGGCTTTATCATTTTGTAACCCACACGAATTCACTAGATAAGAGACTACAAAAGAAGAGATATTGAGATTCTTGGTAGAGATTTCAAATGAAGAGGAGGAGATGAATCTAAACCTAATAAGTGGAAAAGATAATGGGTTTTGAAGAAGGTTAGAGAGAAGATGATGAGTTGTTGAATGATTTCCGTTAGGGTTTTTTGTCGGAAAATTTGAACGGAACATCGGAGAAAGGTGGAGAAACAACACTCACTAGAAGAGCCGATGAACCAACCAGTATACGTAACACTTAAACTGCGTGTTAGTTTTAGTTCTGAATTTTGTGGTGAAGGAAAGTTTTAACAACGCCCCCTATCAATGTTACAGGTGCCTCACTCAAGGCAAATTTGAGAGAGAGTTTGTCCAGGAGGGAGGCGCCTCTAATACTTATAGTCGGTTTCTATAAAACTTCCCAAAGTGAAAGGACATGTACTACCAAGTCCATCAACAACCAATTGAACTAGCGTGTATCAAGTAAATTCATTAGCATTTTCCACTCTTTTTTTTAGTGTAGTAGTTGGACCTATCTTGAAACTTCTAAGTCTATTCTACCAGAGTGAGCAAAAACCCGTGTCTTTACCAAACTAACTCAAAAATGTAATTGTAATCATTTCTTTTGAAATTGACATCTAATGTCTCCTGAAGTGGTTGAACAGAATTAATGTTCTTCTTATATTTGTGTGACATGTTTTTGTGATCAGGAGCAAAATACTCAATTCAAGTCAGAGAATAGTCTCTTCTACTTCCATGTATTTTTCTTATATCTGTGTGACGTGTTTTTGTGATCAAGAGCAGAATACTCAGTTCAAGTCAGAGAGTTGTCTCTTCTACTTCTTTTCTATTTGGTTTTAGCGGACATATATCGGACAATTACACGAGTCACGCAGAGTCAAAAATCACTAAACAGAATAGCCAACATTCTTGAAAACCTAACTTCAAGCAATTCAGATTTCAAAGAATAATATTTTTGTTTCTTGGTGTCAAAGTTGACCATAAATTTACCCAACTCCTGCATCATCCATGGTTGTGAAAAGATCAGTATAGGAGTTCTAAAGGGGGTAGAAATTAGGATTTTGCTGCATCTCTTAACTGAGGTAGTTTGTGTTTTCTTCCTCAGTTAAATTTGAAATCTGACCTTGAGATGTCTGACTCACCGAGTAGCAGATTTTGGGTTCATTTGAGTCAAACAATTCAAATTTAAATGAGTCAGTGAGATAAAAAAAAAACTCCTAAAATTTGAGCCATCGGGAGCGAAGTCTAGTCGTATAAATACACCAAACACCGGTCTAGAATAAGTATCAGCCCAAGAAATACATTTGAGTATGGCTCAATAATGTGATGGGTCAGTCTGCTTAATTAATTAATTAAATTTCTTCATCAATTATCATAATATACATACACCAAATACGGGTCCAGAATCACCCAAAAACTCATCGAAAAATCGCAGTAAAAGCAAAGACAAGAATATACATGTATCAACAGGGAAAGATAGCACAATAACTCGCACTGAGATTAGGACATTAAAAACATTCAATTTTCACCTTATAGCATACCTAAAATACAGTTAACAAAGAAGTCCAAGAAAATGGAAATGAAACCCAAGGATATGCAGGTATTTAAACCTGAAATTGTGTTTTTTGGGCTTTAATTTTCATAGGATCCAAACCAACACAGTATACAAACCCGATTATAATATACTAAACTGATTAGTTCATGCAATCAATCTGATCTTCTTGTTTTACTAGAAGCATGTACCTTCAGGTGGCTGGACCAGTTTCCGGTTTTGTGGTGCCGACATCTCCTTCTTCAATTGTACCAATATGTCCTCCATTGTGTAATCCCTTTGCCAATTTGCCAACATTCCGAACTTCTTTGGTTCTACCTGCATAAATTAAGAATGGTACCAAAAGTGCTTTGTCACGATCTGGTCAGTGTTCCAAGGAAAAGAAAATCCACGAGGTTTGGACTATGCTTGTTAATGGAAAGTCTAAAATTTGAATTTGATTTCAATTTGCATCCAAAAATTCGATAAAGTAGGCCTTAGATTTGACAACATTACCACTCCAGTCTCATGGTTCACGCAAGCCATGTTGATCCGTGAATGGAAACGAACACTTGGAGGCTTTTCTGGGTAGTCTTTGTCACAGAACAGCTTCAATTGATATATTCGACCTTCATGCACAGACTGAAATGCAAATATCAGCTCATATATCATCTTAGACAAAGAAAAAGAAGGAAGGGGGCCATGGTTTATAAATCTATCACGAAGTTCCCATATATGAATAGCATAATGAAACTCCGGCTATAATGGAACGAGTGAGGGAATGAATACAACTATTACTAACAAAATGTGTCTTGTCTGACTTGATCTTATGTAAACAAATAAATTTGAGAATAGAATATAATAGACACCAAGGACAAAAATAACCGAAAAATGTAAGCACCTTCTTCCAACTACAGGTGATTTTCTACTAAGTGCTCATTACAAGAGCATACTCAAATCAAACTGTCTTTGATGGTCCACCAGAATGTTTTTAACTTCAAATGAAGGGAGAAAGACCATTTTGATGAACCATCGGTAACAATTAAAGATATATCTTCAAATGATCCTCTAGACTCGGGATCATCAAAATGTTTTCTTTTCTTTTCCCTTGTATCCCATATTCTACTACTTATAATCTAGTTCCTATTGATTAATAAAGAATAGCCTAAATATAAGTTTACAAACTACAGTACATTAAAGGAAATCGAGAAATGACAAAAGTGAGAAACAACAAATAAGAAAACCAGTTAGTTGTTCATACATAATAGCATCACGCTAAAACGAGGCAATGGGGAACTCGAAACAAGCATAGAGAAATCAAAAAGGAAAAGGGGTATTAGTGTTACATTATGGGGACCGATGATGGTACCCGTCCAAGACCGCATATAAGTGTCATCACCATCATCCATTCCATAGCTAACGGTGCCATCTCCAATACCCTTCTCTCCACGTTCAAGCTCTTCTAGCAATCTAAAATTTCGAGGAACTGCAAAGTAATAGAATGACATCCATTCAATAGACTTTTTTCGAGTACATACTTATTAAAATAATGTGCTTCTTCCTAGGGAATCTCTTTTGACAAGTGAGAGCAGAAGGTTAGAACCAATGGATTAGGCAAAGATGGTTGGAAATGAAAAAAGAAAATCGAAATGAAACTTGGAACCATCACTACTAGAGGACTCTGTCTTAAAAGATTAATGGCTCTGAAGGTAAAATGATAAGCATGAACTAAAACCCTAATTCCTAAAAGTGACTCACAAGGCAGCAAATAATCCATATGAGGAAATACCAACGAACTCGTCATCAAAACATCAAAAACCCAAAACCAGGAAAATCCATCACATCCAGTTCAAAATTAAACAAACCCAATTAGGAATTAAGCATAAAAAGAGATGTATAATAACTAAAACAAATGAGATCTAAATTAAAAGAAAACATTAGAATGATCGAGCCGAAGAGAAATCAAAGAAATGGGGTTAGGGATTAGATTCTCACCCACAACACTCGATCCTCCTGAACCAAGCGTCATTCGTGATTGAGGGTATTTAGTAGTTGCTTTTGTTGTTGTCGTCGTCGATCTGATCGGTCTAGAGATATTCTGGAGCTCAAACGGGAAGAGAGATGACTCTTTTTCTTTGATAGGATGAAGAGAGATGACTCGCAAAATATAAAAGGGAAGTTTTAGAGGGGGCCATTCTTGTCAATAGACCCCTCTTTGTGAATTTGGTTCGAGCCCTCCGAATTCACAAGAGCCCATTGGGTATGAATCCACCGAAATTCACTTCAGTAGACTATTTTTGTGAATTCTGTGGACTCGTATCAAATTGTCAATTCAGTGGACTCGCACCGAATTCACAAGAGTGGTCTTTTAACAAGATTGAGGCCTATAAAACTTCTCAATATAAAAAGCTGTATAGAGAGACTATACTAGTAGATAAGAATAAAAGAGGGATAATTTTTCCTTATAATAGGATCCAATTGGGAGTTTAGATTTAGGATTCAACCCTCACAATTTTATAACATGATTTTGTTACAAGAGAAGGTGATTGTATTTGTATCAATGAGGGATAATTTTTCCTTATAATAGGACCCAATTGGGAGTTTAGATTTAGGATTCAACCCTCACAATTTTGTAGCATGATTTTGTTATAAGAGAAGGTGATTGTACCAAATTGGTCGAAATATATACAATAAAGATAGATTGTCCATTTATTGAGAGAAAATATGTGTGGAATTGGATTACATTGTCCTCAAATCTATTTCTCTCCTCTCGTCCTAATATACAGACGGTCAAGTCGGGAATCAAGTAAACAGACGATCAAAAGTGTGCATTGTTGATCTAATATATATTACATAGTTTCTTAGTCTTTTATAGAGTGATCCCTGTAGTCTTTAGAGCGTGCGTAGTATGTAGAATTTGTAAATGATATAATCGATCTATAGGTGATGCTTACTGAGCCATTTTCGGTGGTGCTTCTACGTCCACTTTGAACGAAACTTTGTAGGCATTTTATATTCTTCAGACACCTTTGATTTGATGGATGATAGATTAATTTGGTGTGTGTTTTTTATAGACACTTTTGGTTTTACCTTATTTTTGATATTTCTTATCTGATGCATCTTTGAGGGCCTTTTTTAGGGCATTTGTTGGCAATGCTTTTACACCATCTTTTACCATTTTTTTATGCTTCTTTTGCAAGACCAATTCAGTGGGACGTCTACATGCAAATTTTTATAAACATTTCATGCGACACATTTGGGAGTAGTGTTGACAATTATTTTGTCGACACGTTGAAGGTCACTTCCTCTACATTTTATGTGATGTTTTTGCAAGTTCTTCTGTATCCTCTTTGTAGGTATTTATAGTGTGACCTTTCCTTTCATGAACTTATAGGTATAGCGTTTATGGGTACTTTTTTCATACACTTTTTGCGACGTTTTTGTGGGGAATACTTTAGGTGACACTGCTACACCATTTTCATTCACCCTAGTCTCATTTTTCAACTACATTATTCTTTTCATGGCAAAATAGTATCATTAGTTACAATTGAATAAGGTTATACTACTCCGTATTAGTTTACAAGGATTAAGGAATTCATAGAAGTGTCCATTAAGTGTTTGATGAATAGTCTCATGAATGTCTTGAAGCTAAAAGTTTGTTCTGAATCCATTTTTTTTTCTTGATCATTATTCACTAGCACCCATTATTTGGATTTTTAGCATCATTTTATGAGAGTTGAGATTTGATTCATAGACAACCCATTTTTCATTTGAGTTCTATCTAGCCAGCCAGGTAACCATTTCTTATGAGAGAACATTTGGATGAGATTTGATTCCTACACAAATTGGTATAGTTCAATATGAGAGATGATGGTGGGAGTGAGAGAGTTTTAGTTTATGCTCAATATTAATGATAGAATTATATATATATATATATATATATATATATAGAGAGAGAGAGAGAGAGAGAGAGAGAGAGAGAGAGAGAGAGAGAGTAGTACAATATCAATGTATTAATGTAGTGGAATCAAAATAAAAGATGGCATTTAGTGATACAGAGAGAGGTATTGAAGAAAATGGAAGAGGAAGGAGGGAATTGTGATTACTCTCATTATGTATTCACAACTGTCTCAATTACTCTTTGCATTTAATTATTTATTTTTGCTAGAATATAACTCCAATTCAAAATTGCTTCTTCATTTCAATGCATGAACCTACCCTTCCATACCCAATTAAACAAACATCTATTTCCCTCCCTAAACTACTCTCTCTCCTTCTCTCTCTCTCTCATCTTTAGTTTTAATCAATTTCAATTGAACCATCCATCTCTCATGTCTCTCTAACTTTTTCTTAATAGCTAGCTCATAAATAATGACACCCTTGTTGTTCTCCTAATTTGATGCCAGTTTTTAATTTTCTCTGTTTTTGTTTTACCAAGACAAAAGTTGGGTTTGATTGACCATTTTTTTTTGGGAAAATAGAAAGGGTATTTATGGGTATATAGCCCAAAATAATGTTCAAAAAAGGTTTATGGTTCAATCTTCTCAAAAATAGGTTTTTAGTCTTTTTGTTTTTTGGACTAAAAAGTAAAAACCCTTAGTATGTCAGGCAAAATACCTTATCCCTAAACAAATTTCACAGGATTTTTAACGTGGGGCCAGACCGAATTCAAACGACATATTGTACCGTGATTCTAGGTTAAAAAAAGAAAAAATAATACTCCCTCCGTCTCAAATTAAGAGACGCACTTTCCCTTTTGATTTGTCTCAAAATAAAAGACTCATTTCTTCTTTTATCATATAAAAGTCTCTTATTGTTTTGGAAACAGATTAACACTAGTTGTGACTAAACAAAATGACTGACAATAAGTCAACACTGGAATGCTGCTCACTTGAAAGCAGACTGTAATGCAATCTCGACCTTAAAATAGAAGAGAATAAGCGAATGACTTTGAATGAATAAGTTTCTGGTTTTAGTGGGTATTCCTAGGTGGTGAAAGGGTGAGTTTCGGGGTGTGTCACGTGGCGCACTCGCGTTCCATCATGCTAACACAGTCCTGTTCTCCCTAGGCGACCCTTGACTTGACCAACCACACACCGTGATGCTTGACACATCGCATTTCAATTCGCCATTGGATCTATACACATGTACAAACACAGTAAGGCTCCAAGTGCAAGATGCGAACATGCAAAGTGAGGCATTACAACGCCCTAAACACTCAGTCGTGCACACGTGTACATGTGGTGCAAAACACGCGAAGCACCTTATCATTCTCTTAGTCACTACTCTAATAACGGATGGGTTGTTTACTTAAGGGAACTCTAACTTCTTATAAGATGTGAGAGTATCTACTAGCTCACTTATTTTGAGCTAGTACTACATAGTCTAACATTTATATCCAATTTTAAATCTTGATAACTCATTTCAATTGGAGTTGAAATTAGGTGAACTGTGAGTCTAAATTCAAAAACTCGACAAGATGAATCCAGCGAGCCAAGCAACTCTAGATTTTAGCGTATTTATGTCCCTTAAAAGAGAGAAAAATCTAGCTAAGAATCCAGCCTCAACAACCTTTCATATTTGTTATATCTTC
The DNA here is from genome assembly GCA_002897215.1 of Eschscholzia californica subsp. californica. Taxonomy (NCBI): domain Eukaryota; kingdom Viridiplantae; phylum Streptophyta; class Magnoliopsida; order Ranunculales; family Papaveraceae; genus Eschscholzia; species Eschscholzia californica. Next base: position 635,854 of record BEHA01000035.1, read on the forward strand.
AAGATTTATTAAAGTGCATGACTTTTTGTTATCCACGATTAAATACATTGCAATAACTTTATAGGCAAAGAGAGAACAAAAATGATAAGAGAACCTCCTCGCCGCCTATGTAGCGAATAAGACCACAGTTATTTTGGTCTTTTCACAGTGTGACCAAGGCAATCATCTAGGAGGTGCTTGTATCGGGTTTGGAGAGAGAATGGTCAAAGATCGCTTTTCGAAATTTACGTAAATACTTTTCTATGAATCTCTTATATCATATTCCCCACAAGAAAAAAAATGTGACAATTACAAAAAAGAAAATGAACTCCCTAATCACAATATGTAAATTTAGTGTTCAAATGCTTAGGACTATGATTGGTATAGATTGTTATGAAAGAGAACAGGCTGGCCTCTCATTTAGAATTCCTCTCTTAGGAGGAGTCATTTTCTATTGGGAATGTGATTCTGGTACATTTCTACGTACCAAACACCATTTTAAAATACTGAGTCTCCGTAATTTAATTTCATTAGGGCGCAGTAAACATGTTGGTAGCCATCAACCCAATACCCATGTAGTCCATTCAACATTTCACACGATCTTGTTTTATTATTACTTCATTTACTTTCTTCTTCCTTTTGTTTTGAAATAAAATCTAATACTATAACATAATTTGTAATAGAGAGAAAGTAAATCCATACTCAAAACTTTCATAGGCAGTTTAGGACTCACTTCATTCTACACATGTTTACAGATAATGTGAAACAAAGAAGTAAATCAAAACCCCACTAAGTACTAACAATATTTGATTAATATTATGATATATCATTAGAACTTAAACATCAAAATTAAGCAAACACATAAAAATTCTCCCCCAGCCCAAAATCCCAAAAAGAAAGGTTTTCAACTAAAACCCATAAAAAAAAGTAGAGAGAAGAGAGAGAGAGAGTAGTAATTGATGGATGGGTTTAGCTAGCTAATTGTTCTTCCTGGTTTTCTTGGTGGTATTATCATGGAGGAAATCAAGCAAAACAGTACTTTTGCATTTAGGGCATTTAGGATCTTCTTCAGATAACATGACATACATAAGACATCTTGAACAACCAACTAAAACCATTGATGTTGCTTCAGGACTACTTGAATATCTAAGAATTTCATCTGTACTATTATTATTATTATTATTCTCTGATGAAACACATGAACTTGGTATTGATATTGGTGATGAATTACCTGAACTATTACTTGGTGATGATAAAACAATTCCTGGGTTATTATTATAATTATAATTATAATTGTTGTTGTTGTCATAAACCCTTGGTTGTGATAAATTCAATTTCAAATCTAGTTTAGGATTCTTCCTCTGTCTACTCATGATTTCTCTCTCCTCTATTAGTAGATTTCTGCATTGCCCAAACACACAAACATAACTCAAATTAGAACAATAATACTAGAGAGAGAGAGAGAGAGAGAGAGAGAGAGTACCTTGAGATGGATGGGATAGTGGCAGAGATGACAGTAGTAAAAGAACAGGAACTTAGTGGTTGTGGTGAAGTTGTTAGTTCATTTATATAAGGGTATGAAGGGGGAGGAGAGAGATGGGTATTCTTTAAAGCCTAATTTAATTTATGGGGAGAGGTGGAAGATATAAAGAAGTAGAGAGAGAAAGGGTTAGAGAGGATTGAATGGAATTGAAGGATTGGTGGAAGATGAGTTTAAATTGAGAGGATTTTATAGGGTCCCCTCATTTTTGTTAAAAGGCCTCCCCTCAGTGATAATTTAGCAAGTAAAATGGTTCATGGGGAGGTCTTTTAACAAAATTGGGGAGGTCTTATAAAACTTCCCTAATTACTTTAGGAGTTGCTTGGGGAGGAAATGCTGCATATGTGATCTACCCTCATACATTTGGTAGGACAATACGATCTTTTAACTTATTAGATTTAGATTTCTTCGTTTTGATTAGCTAAATTTACAAGTCCAACATAATTATCAAAGACGATACAACATATTTAAACGTTTGAATTTTTAAATAAATTTATTTAAGAAAGTGGCGTTGAAATCCTCTCAACCTCCCAATTCGCATGAGGTTTCCCATCTTCCCCATTAAGAATTGGGGAAGACAAAATCGTCCTCGTTCTACTCTGTTTACACTTCTAAATGAGTTGAACAAACAACGATGATGGTTTAAATGTGTGTTTAATGGTATAGGTGATCGTGGTGCAATTGAATGGTAGAAGTCAATGTATAGAGCTATGCAATTTAAAGGAAAATCTATTATAATCTCCCAACCACCCATCACGATTTTGAACTAAATACCCTAATTTAATACAATATGTCTATTCTAATGCAATAAATCCCAATAGAATAATACAAGCACATTATCTTAGGCTAATCCGAGTGTTTCTACTATTATATAAGAGAACAATGTGAAACAAGAGCCGTTGGATCTTTCTAAAAAAAAAGTTCTAAACATTTTTTAAACCACAGAAGATCATATGATCAGAAAGACGAAGATAGACGGTAGAGAAGTAATTTCAATTTTGTACTATTAAGAAGGGTTTCTTAATGAGATGTTTAATGGCGATTAATGACAAGATTACTTAATTGACTTTCATTTATACTTAGTGGTTGATACGTGCCATACTAGGTGCTTAGGTACATAATCGAGCAAGCGGCCATTTATGTCAGCCTTAAATTCAGTTTTTAAGAATTATAAGTCTGATTCCAAATAGCCCCCTCATTTATGGCAGCTTCCTTCTTGACTCCATATGTTTTGCAAAATTCAAATTTAGTGCTACTTCCAAAGATTTTGTTACTTAATACCAAGGGATTGTTTGAGATTAACCCTAAAGTATATTAGTGGGTTTGCACTTTTTAATTGTCAGGGTTATCCAATTTTTTTTTTCTTTTAAGCCTTCTAAATTGTGAAGTAGACCAACTTTTATACAGCCGGTTGTCTGACCTTTAATTCGGTTGAGATTTTACTTTAAAGTTAAAATGATCTGAGATGGTTTTTCTTGTGAATAACATTGTAATCTCCAACTTACCAAATTTCTACTGTGCCCTAACTCAACAGGAACACTCAACCAAGCCTTTATAGAATAAAAAATCCAACTTACATTTTTCTTGCACATCCAAAAGTACTTCTAATTCTATACTGCACATTAAGTCATTTTCAATCTCCTTCATAAAAAAAAAAGTCATTTTCAATCGTGTATCCTCTTTCCGCTCTCCGTTTTCTGCCCCTCTAACACACGTAACAGCGACCAAAATCCAAACACGGGGTGAACTCGCAATATAAGTAGCATATTGACATGAATTTCATTGAACAAAGGTAATAGTCATATATATTATATATATATATATATATATATATATATATATATAGGTTTGAGATGAAGCAATTGACTGGATAGAGAAAGTAAGAATTTTCTACTCCCATTACATATCAACAAAATTACAGCACTGTAAACAACATACCTGCTCAATTTTCCAAGATCAGTTGCGGGTCGAGCTCGTTTACATTTTCCGCCATTGAATGGGTAGTGCCGTTATCGTATGGTTATTCCCTCCCCATTGTAGCAATTGCTTTCGAAGATTTCTGACAAGTTTGTTCACATAACCTGTCAAATTGTTTATGGGTATGAAAAAATCTTCGAAAGCAGTTGGTACAATGCCCAGGGAATAACATTTCGGCTAAAAAAACTCTAAGGCATGCCCGTAAAAGGCCTAAACCCCCATCCACTGATCCACTACTTGTTTTAGTTCCTTTCCCAAAATAACTCTTGTATATTTCTCCCTGGAACCGACCGACCGACTCCGCATTCACTGGAGTGAGAAAATCAAGATTTTGTTTGGTTGTCAAAATTTATTTAGTATCGACAAATTCCCAATCCATCACCGATATCCATAATGAATAGATCTGACTTCTAAAATGTCTTCTCCATTTTCCTACTTTCTTCTTACTATTATCTTCAAATTTCTAACTAAGTTTCAAAAATTCTCAACAAAAAAAAAAAAACAAAGAGTTAATTAACATAGTAGTGAGATTTCACTAATTATTGATGGAATATTTTCATGAATTGTTCCTTCATTAATCAAAAAATAAAAGATGAATTGGGTCTAGATAAAGTTCGTGGAACATTGAAAAGTATGAACTCTTGTGCTAGTGATTTCATGTCAATTAGTAAAAAGTTATTTTGGAGAGCTGGTGCTGCCCAGGCTCGAACTGGGGACCTTTAGTGTGTAAGACTAACGTGATAACCGACTACACCACAGCACCTTGGTGACAATATTTCTGTTTCTTTTTATCTAAGGCAAAGTACTACGAAAATGTTGGAATCTCACTTGATATACAGGAACACCACGGCCTATACCTTTGATTTTGGAATTTGTAAGAAACATTGATGAGAGAATGTGGTAAGGGAGTAAGACTCTAGGAGAAAGTAACATTTATATCTCTCGCTTTCTCTTGTACATCAGTCGCTCAAAGGAGGAACTATTACGACCTAGACGAGAGGGCATTGGTATTCCAATGTGATACAATCTTGCCATAGGATGATAGGAGAAACTATTACGACCTAGGTGAAAGGCCATTGGTATTCCAGTGTGATACAAAATCACAAATCACAAATAGGCCTAATTCTATGGCAGAGTATTCACTTCTAGATATAATATACAAGCAAATGCAGAAAAGTACCTTACTTTAAGAATTCATATTAGAGAAGTTCATAAATGAATTTCAGTGGGGGTAAAGAACAAAAGGTTATGTAACAAGAACACGAGCATCTTGGTTTCATTTCTCACACTCAACTCCCTTCCACTGTACTAAGAAGTCTAACTAGTTTTTTGTCATTGGATGTTCGGTCGAACTCGTAAGGATTTTATTTATCTTAATCAAATGAATCCAAAATCAACCCAAATAGTCATTCATGCGAGTCAAATATCACTAGTTAGACAAAAGCAAACTGTCTGGACTCTAGCTCGTGTCAATTCAGACCTCGAGTCAAATTTCAGACTTGGAAAACAAGTACTATCCTAATACTCTGAATCGACAACCAAGATTTCTTTATCTCTCTCACTCCAATATTGATCAATTTAAAATCGAAACAGGTAATAGCAAACGACACTGTAAGAAAATAATGTTCCCACCATCCCAGTAGGACAACTGCTCCACGAGAAGAATTGACAACAGAGTCGAGAACATCCCTCTGAGCTGCCACCAACAACATTTGTTTCAACTTTCATATAGCAAATTACCTTTTATTCAACCACCAGGATTCAACCTAATCCCTCACTTATCCTTATCACAAATCGACCTCTCAATAGTTCACGGCTTCACACCCTTTAGCGAGGCTGCAAGAGAACCGTTTCTACTACCTTCGATAACTAAAAACAATTCTAGAAATGGTTTTTCTACACACTAACGGATTTGGGCGAACATTTCATGATGATTGTTTCCAGAGATGCATAGACAAACAAACATATAAAAGTTATATTACTTCATTTTTCAATAATCAGAGGAAGCAGGGACTTAATTTCTTCCAAATCTCTAACTACAAACCAAAACTTTCCCGTTCTCTAACCTCATCATAGTTCTTACCACATCTTATTTGTCTACTATGTATAAAAGAATTGCTAATAGAAACATCAATACGTATACCAAATACACTTCGATTAATGCTCGGTTCCTTGCTAGCCTATTTCTATGTGTGAATCTGATTCGTGTCAATGTCAAACATTAAGTTGATCCATTTTCTAGAATCATAGCAGAAACCGTAGTTTGATCACTTAGTATCTCAGACATACCCAATTTGAGCTTCCCACCTGTTGCATTTCTTCGCCTACTCGTGGAAACAAATCTTGAATCCATACAATCATAGCCCATTCAAGAATGTTTTGTTTAGTAGTCTACTATACGCGACAACCACGGACAAACAACAAGAAAAAATTAAGCGGTAGGTTTTGACCAACATTTCGACTAATTTGAGTATCAAGATCCTAACTTAAAATGAACAACATTTCGATATCAGTGATACCTAATCTAACAAGGAAGGATAAGATTAAATTGGTATTATTATGATAAACTGTATACTCATTATCCCATAATCAAAAACCTAATTTCAATTCAAAACGAAATTAGGGTTTTTCAAAGAAGAACATTCAACATAAAAAAATTAGGTCAAAATGTTTCAATCAAGAAAACCTGTTTGTCTAAACACAGCATTTCTGACCTGACGCAAATCTCTTCCTTTCAATGTTCTTCCAACTCCTTCAAGAACTGAAAATGTTGTTTTCGGTGATCTACCAGATCCTCTTGCAACAATTTCATGCGGTGGCAACATCTCATCTTCTTCATCTACATCATCTTCTTCATAAACCCTAGATTTCTTCATTTTTGCCGCATTTGAAAGTACCGGAACATTAACAGGTGCCGATTGATGATGAATTTTTCCAGAAGGTAATGAAAGAAAGTAATCTCTTTCTCTAGGGCTTTTAGGTTTAGGAATTGATGGAATCATCCTTGACGATGATGAATTGAAAGGGGCAGCAATTAGGGTTTCTTTTTTACTATCATCCGATAAAGCAGCAAGAATACCAAATCTCTCCGGCCGCCGAAAACCTAGTGGTTGGTTATCCCTTTTAGATTCAGAACTGGATTGATGATGATCGGAACGTTTGTTCGATTGAGTGAAATCTCCGGTCCAAAAAACGTCATCTTCATCGAGTTCATCATCAAGACCGGATGATAAAAAACTATCTCCATTAACGTTATCTGGTTGAGATCGAGAGAATAAACCGATAAAACGTTCAGATGAAGGAGAATTTCGATTGCGGGAGGAGAAGCTAGAACCGTTTACTTCCATTGTCGCGTAACGGGATTACTAATATCAGTGTATCATCTGACAGAACCAGAGCTGTCACGTCAGAGAAACGAGAGAATATATATATATATAGTTTTTTAGAAGAGAAGGAGTCAGAGTAGTCTATCGTCGCAGATAATTGTTGACGTAATTATATTTACATGTGGGTCCCACACTAAAATCAACCTGTCGTACGGGGAGTGGTCCAAGACATTGGGGGCATTTTGTAGAGGGGTTGTACTTCAAGACATTGAGGGACATTTTGTAAATATCCGTGTTATTGGTTGGGATATTAGAAATATCTCTAAACGTCTTTGAGATATTTTAAATGTCCTGAAACGTCTTTAGACACTTCAAGTAACTCAATATCTTAAATAGTCCCAAGACATTTTGTCTATATTTTTTTTTTGAACTAAGACATTTTGTCTATAGGTCAAAAGTCTCGATATGTCTACAAATATGTTGTCTACGAACTAAATATCTTGAAATGTCTACAAGATATTCCGCCTACAAATAAAATATCTTGCAATGTCTAAACAAATATTTTGTCCATAGATAAATGATCTGAAATGTCTTGAAATGTATACGAGATGTTTTGTCCATGAGAGCCCTTTTAAATCTTTATCCACTACCACCCCTTTATGGGAGGCCCATTAAAATCCTGATGTTATACCCAAACACTCAAAAATCTATTAGCACATGGTCCTGTGCATTTCTTTCTTCACACATAAATCCAAATTCCCAAAACTATTTGAAGAAAAAAAAAGTTTTGGCTGATTTTGGTTGATTGAAGCCTAAACTCTAAAATCTCCACCACCAGACCAGAATATATTCGGGCTTTCTGCTATATTACATGTAGCAAACCATCCAGGTTCTCTGGCTAGCACACAAACCACACAGTTTCAAATTGGTCTTGGTCGAGGAACCACACAGGTTCTCTGAATTGTACTTGTAATTTTTTCTTAGACTTATACTTGTAAGTTGTTTTTTTGTCGTCTTACTTTTATTTTTTTCGTCAGACAAGACACTCAAAGACCTCTCTAGGTCAAACAGATAGTTGATCTGAACACTCTTGAGAAGTCTCAGACCTGACAAGTCCAAATACGCCAATGTTGCAAGACACCTGTAGCGTACCTTCACTATGTAGGATACATAGTGAATTGCAATAAACGTCATAAGCTCATCTACACTACCTTTATTTTAGTCCCTTCAATTGGGAGATATTGTGAGCAAAAGCCAAATTGCGTACTAGGTTTATTGACTGCATCAATTCCAATTGTACTTTGTGCAGTCGAATTAACAGAGGTGCAAGGTTACCTCATCTGCACTAATGTCAGACCGCATATACTTCAACTAACAAAATCTACTTGATATACATTCCAATTGCATGCCTAGCACAGGCAGCACGCGCCTCGAATAACAGTTTCACCTGGTGGCTTTAGCTCGCTGACCTCAATCACTTTTTTTTTTGATGAAAGGCTGACCTCAATCACTTGGTATTAAAAACGTGACGGGCATCTACGTTTTTAATGTGTACCGCCTTTTTTTGCCAGAATAAATCCCTCACGCGAGTGAGTTTACCTCCAAAATCAGCAGTCCTTCATCTTCTTTCACTCTCTTCTTTCTCTATCTATCTAGGTTTACACTTGCACATTTCTGCTTCTCCATTTTCCATCCACCACATCGTCCCCGATCAAGAATCTAATCTCATACTCATCTTCATTTCATTTTCGGAGAAAGGTCACTCATGATCACTACGGTAATTGATTAACCAACTTCTTATTCGATTAAGTTTAAATTGATTTTCGATGTGAGAGTTGAAAACCTATCTAGTCTAATTAATTGTATTTGAATTTTGTAGCAAAGAACTCTATCTGTGTCCAATCAAAGCCCTAGATCACCATCGTCGTTGCAGCCATTTTTATCAGTTTTTGTAACAGACCCTGTCAAATTACGAAATGGCCTTCAAACTTACATCTCTTACAGAGTTATTACTAAGGTACTTAATCTTTCCTTTCTTCTTGTTTTACAAATTTATTATCTGAATTGAACTTATGGTTCTTGATCGGATTAGCGATAGGATTTTTTGGATAGGTTAACCAAGTTTCTTGATCTTAGTTGATTGTTTTCTCTTCATGTAGTTCAACCCGATATTGCATTCATTCCTGAGGATTAGGTTGATCTTATTGATCGAGAGTCTTTAATTACAAGACAAAACATGATCAAGAATTTCCTTCTTGAGGTTTAGGTTGTTTCTTCAAACAGGGAGGACAGGCTAGGAGATTGTTAAGCTTATAACAATGACGTGTAATTAGTATAGCATCATACAGTTCCAACCTAGTTTGATGAAGTTCATTACATGGTTGATCATTGATACCGCCTTGAAGTATTTGATCTAATTAGGCGATGATATTATGCTAGTATATAAATATTGATGCAGCTTAGTCCAACGTAAATATAACCTCTTATACGAATTTAGACCAAGGAATGAAATCTTAAAATCTTTCGGTCGAAATGACCGAAAGATTTCCATTTTCATGCCTACCAAAATTTCCATCAAAACCGGAATTTAACTCAGTTTCTCATAACAATGATTTGCTAAGAAAATATGAATCGAAATATTTCCATTTCCATGTCTACCGAAATTTCACTCCTTGATTTAGACTTTGAGTATAGATGGTTTTGGATGCCAAAACTTAGTATCTAAATCAGTGCTCTCCTACTGTCGCGTCAAAATTAAATAAGATCATTCGAATGCCAAAATTTAACTACGTAATAATACTCACCTTTCTTCATGATAAAATGATACAAATTATTTTTCTTTGACATGAGCCATGAGCTGGTGCTACCTAAAAACACCTTATCATCACGTTTCTTTCTGTCCTGATGTGGTTTTGAGGTGTATCTTGTGGATCCCATTCCACATAATGGAAAATAAGGAGAAATTATTCTACCACGTCCAAGTAGGCGGTCGTGGTTGGAAACCCTCAACCCCTGACCTGTTTGGAAACCACGGCAGAGAATATTAATGGACATCAGCTTAAGATGGTTTTGGATAGTGTGCTATTCCCCTGAGTGTCTGTCAAGTTTGCATAGAAAATCTGTCTCACTTATATTTCCAAAGATATTCTCACTTAAATACAAAATTTGCAAGAGCTACCTTGATGCAATTGTTCTAAAAGTTGTTTTATCAAGTCTTTACTTTTTGTTGATGATGGAGGACAAATTATTTTATTGTAGTAGAAACTTGTCTTTTGTGCAGACAAATTTCCCTGATTATCAAGGGCCGGAGAAGATTGTCATTCGGCGTTATAGTGACTTTGAGTGGTTACGTGACCGGCTTCTCGGGAAGTACAAGGGCATTTTTATGCCCCCTTTCCCTGAGAAGAATGTTGTAGGTAAGAAAACTGGTTACATGACCGGCTAAATGATCCAGTTCCGCTGATGTTTAAATTTCCTAAAATAGCATGCCCACACTACCACTAGATAGTATGTCTTGTACGGGGTGCTTGGTTGTACAGCATGTGATGCTGTTTCGCTTGTGCTTTCTTCATGATAACATGGCATTGTTTATCATCTGGAACAAATTTTATGTATTTTATTAATTTCCCCTTAAAATTTTGCTTTTCGCAGATTGTCCCAAAATATTAAATCCATAAATAAATTGATAGAGTACAAGAATGAATCTACCCCATTGCTATCGATCCCTATTCAGATCGAGAACGATCCTCCCCCTCATGGTTTTTCTTATTTCTGAAGTAGAAACTGTTAATTATAATAGGAATGTCAACCTTCTTAAAGCAAGTATTACTATGTAAATGATACTTCCCTTCCCTGAACAAAGTGCAAACTACTATAAAATAGAAATAAATGGGAATCCCTAAATGAATGAAATCTATTAGCTAGCAGTTATGGAGTACAGCCGTGGTGTCTATGGATGTCACAGGCTCGTACATGACCAGCACAGTTCTTGGTTTGTTTGGTGCACGTTTTAGGATTTCGAAACAATGGAACAGCTACTACATGCAGTTTGTTGGGTATATTGTGACAAGTATATCATTCGTATCCCTAGGTCATCTCCAGGAGGATGTTAATCTTATACAATCACTGTCTAGGAATTTAAAATTTGTGGAAGCGATTCAGCCAGCTTTATTTGAGTTGTCTTTATATTGGTTTTTAACAGCATGGTAAGTGCTAATATTCTTTTTGGAACTTGGTGAGATCTTCGCAGGCTTACAGCTGCTTCTGGTTTAATTCTGTTTATATTTATTAGCTTTATGGTGATTATGCCAAGCTTAATGGGTTTGAAACATGTTATAGTTGATTCATTTCATTTTCAGTACACTGAATATATTTATTATCCATCCTTCACAGAGAAGTTTCGATTCAGTGGGGAGTTCATTGAAATGAGACGTCAGGCACTGGACATATTTGTAAACAGGATTGCTTCACATCCCGATCTTCAGCAAAGTGAAGATTTGAGAACCTTTTTGCAGGCAGATGAAGAGGTAAACTGCTTAGCTGAAAGGTGGAAACTTTAAGCTCAAATTTACAGCAGGCATTTGGGAACGTAAACAACTATGAATCCAAGTGCTGCTTGTACTGCCGCTCCATGAAGACTGGTAGAACTTCGAAAGTGATTCAGGTTAAAGGAAATCCCTCTTGGAAAGGAAAGGGGAAAGAGAAAAAGATTCTCCTTTTTTTAGTTTTCGTGACCCTTACTTCAATTAACTTCTGAATTTATCTACTTGTCAAGTTTCTTAAGACCTTACCTGCGATCTCAAAGCAAAACGAAGATTAGTTTTCAAACATCAACCACAATATTTAGACTTTTTTAGGTTTCTGCAAATACAACAATCTGAAATACAGTGGCTTCGGATAATTTTTTTAAATTGACTGACAATTTCATATTGGTTTTCGGTTGCTCTTTACAGGCAATGCAGAGAGCCAGGTCTCAGGAGATCGGTATTTTTAAAAAGAAGCCAGCCGACTTGATGCAAATTTTCAAGGTAGTTTGTGCTTGAGTTTTTAGAATATAGCATCCAATTGCCTGAATAAAAACAAAATAAAAAGAGAAAATTGTACTGTAAATTAAAGTATGAGACTTTTAGTACGGTGAGAATGTTCTGAAGTGAAAAGGTTTACTGTTAACACAACAAAAAAGGCGATGAAGTTTTCCTTGCGCGTTTGAAATGCAACGCCTTCTGGATTTCTTCTAAAGATGCCAATTAAATACTTCGTCGTGGACAAGATTCTACCTTAGCTAATTAGAGCTTTTAATGTTAGTGGGGTTTAGAAACGTCATTGTAATAAGAGCTGCAGCCCATTTGTAAACTCCGTAAAGTCATGACTTGAGTTTTCTTGAACTTTTACAGGACGTGCAATCTAAAGTAAGTCACGTTGTCCTCGGAAAGGAAAAGCCTATTAAAGAATCAAATGCTGAATATGAGAAACTAAAGCAGTACGTCTTTGAGCTTGAAGACCACTTACTGGAGGCACAAAAACATGCCTTTCGCCTCGTGAAGAGGCATGGAGGTGAGATGTTGGTTATCTTTTGATCTTCTCTTATTTATGCAGTCCATTCTTGGTTCTGCATATGCACCATTAGTTTGCTTCTCCACAAGATTCACTTTCATTACTTACCTGTTTCCAGAATTGGGTCAGTCTCTATCGGTCTTTGGGAAGGCCGTCAAACTCTTGGGTGCTTGTGAAGGAAAAAATCTCGGCAAGGCATTTTCAGATCTTGGAACGAAATCAGAACTGTTATCAGTTAAACTACAGAAAGAGGTATTCCTTGTGTTCATCTTTGATATCCTTTCACAATTTACTGTTTCTGCTTTCTAAATGTGGGTTTCTTTCTCGGTTGCAGGCTCACCACCTCTTAATGACTTTTGAAGAACCTTTGAAAGATTATGTTCGTGCAGTGCAGTCTATCAAGGTGAGGTTGTGATGGCTTGCCAGACATGCCTCTGGTTACAAATGGGCCGTCCCGCCACGCCATGACCCTTGATCCATTATGAATCACTTACCTTAGTTGCATGGTTGGAACAGCTTGATATGCACATCATGAAAGATATCAAATTATATGAAACTAGTTAAGTTAGCCTGTTAGTACTTTTAGTTTTCTTGTAGAAGTTTAACATATGCCCTTTTATATTTCTTAACAGGCCACCATGGTAGAGAGAGCCAATGCTTTCAAGCAACACTGTGAACTAGCTGAAGCAATTAAGCAGAAGGAGATAGACCTGTAAGTTTTTACGTTTAAAACTTTAATTGCTTCTTTTTTGTCCGTCCACGGTCGACATTATTATATTTCGATAAGCAAATTTATCAGATAAACCGGACTTTCGTCGTCATCTGAATTTCAAAACTTCAAGAATTTGTACATTACCAAGCTTAAGTTAGAACAAGCAGAATTCAATGAGCTTTTTCCTCCGTTCATTAAGCAAAACCCAGCATAGCAAACTGCAAGCCTTCATATCTTCATTCTTGAATTACTATTGGTTTAATACTTCTTCTCTTTTTCCCAGTGACATACTGATGCTAATAAGATCAGACAAGGTAGGAGAAACCGAGCATGAATACAAGGAGGTGAGTATATCAATCTTTAGTATATTTGTTAATCTATTGTTGTATTATACTCAGACAAAATATTCAGCATTTTAATCGAAATTGATACCGGATTATGTGATGAAATGCAGTTGAAGGCAGAGGGGGTAGAAGCAAGAAGAAGGTTTGAGACAATAGTGAGGTTAATGAGTGAAGAGATGGTGCGATTTCAAGAGCAAAAAACATTGGATATGGGTCTTGCTTTTCATGAATTTGCAAAAGGACAGGCTCATTTGGCAAATGAGATTGCAGATGCATGGCGAAGTCTCCTCCCTAAGCTTGAAGCATGTTCAAACATGAAACAGTGATAAGAGTTCTCACCAGATCACCTTTGAGATTATATTGTAATTTACATTCAGCAAAAGGTTATATGAATAAAAACTTGGGTTTTGAACTTCTGGAATCTAGTGGTCCACAATGGGGCATCTGGCGGCCTAGAAGCAGTCTGCTACAAACCGTTTAGACTGACGGCGAGATGGTATATCAAGTTACCACTTATATTGGAAATGGAAGAAAAGCATGTAAGAAGAGTATGTAACTTGCATAAAATCAACATTGGCAATTAACAAAGGAATAAAATTACATCAACTAATGAACCAGTTACAATATCAAACTCACTTCAAGTAATTATTCCACCCTTCATCAAAAAAAAAAGTAATTATTCCACACCTATACCAGTCATTGCACGGTTTTTATTCTAATACCCGATGAATTACTCAACGTTTTTAACAAATTAATTTTCATAGCGTTTGGAACTACTTGTAATGGCGTATTATTGAATACCTTTATTAAACCACTTGGTTGGGTAGTTGAATTCATTATGCAAAACTCCTTGGAATAGAAGGAAATAAGCAAGAACAATAACAACCAAAATAGAAAGAAGAAGAATCCACCTTAAATATACTACTTGCACTAACGGGTTTTTTTCAGAGATAAACCTAACTCAGTGATAGGGTTTAGTTGACGTAGAGGAGATGGCCCAAAAATAACATTCCGCTCATTCCTTTCGCTTTGCCACGACCGGCCCACTTTGAGGGTCAAATTCCATCATTTAGGTCTCAAAAACTAATTTTTAGTAGTTTTTCTATTTTTAGTAATTGTTTGCAGTATAAGATTTCTTTCATTCTAGTATTTTATTTTCTTAGAAGTTGCTATTTGAATTTGATTATGATTAGGAAACTCTAAGACTATATAAAGGGGACTAGTAGTTGTTTTATTCATTCACTTTTATCAATAAAGTTCAAGTATTTTAGTTAATTCTATTAAGTTTAAAGAAAATGGGTTCTAATGGCGATATAGTTATGCCTGTCACACCGACGTATGTGAACTTAAACAAGTGGCCGGAATCTGGTGCAGAGTTTGTTAGAACCTTGAATAGGGGGAGCAGCAGCAGTGGTGCTGGTGGTGGTGGTGACGTGCCCATGATGAATGATCAGATGAGAAGATCTTTAAGTAGACAAAGATATCTAAGGAGTTACCCATTTACAACGAAGAAAGAAACTATTCTTGAGAGGACAAGGAAGTATCTGGCGAAAGTGTTTCAAAGAAATAAGAAAAACATGAGTGTCAACAATATAAGTGATAGTAGTGGTGCTAGCAAGAGAAATTAGTGCATGGAGCAGAGAAAGGTGAATAAAGATTGTTATTAATTTTGTCACTAATTCTTGACGATAGAATGTTCTTTACAAATTAAGTTAGAATTCTAATTGTGATAAGGAGAGAGAGAGAGAGAGAGAGAGAGAGAGAGAGAGAGAGAGAGAGAGAGAGAGAGAGAGAGAGAGAGAGAGAGAAATAGGGTAATCTGATTATATTAGAAGAAAATTTTAATGATTAAATTGATTAATGTCTCTTTTGGTTTGTCACTGTTTCTTATTTTTTCCTTTCATTATCTCAATCAAACTTCATAGATTTCATCATTTAGTCGACCAATCTAGTAGATTTGATGTGATGAATTCGTCTTTACAAGTAACATACAGTAACATACGATTTGATATTTTTTAAAAGTTTTAATATTAATGATAATGTTGATAGTGATGATCGATATTAGCATTTAGTTGTTTATGTGAGATAAAATTACAAGTGAATAGAATATTAATTTTAATGTGTGCCGATAAAAAAGGGTGGACTACCAAATAAGGCATTATCACAGATACAATCTATATAATGAAAACGATGGCTGGGACAAACATTCTTTTTTAATTATGCATATTGTCTAGAAGCCATTTTCAAAATTTAAAATATAGTCCTTCGTAGAAATAAAGTTACCTATTCAAAAAACAATAATCCTTTCGTTCTAAGGATATTGTCTAAACAATAGTCCTTTCCTTCTTAGAAATAAAAATCATTTTTTAATAAAGAAGCCCTTCTCAAAATTATAAAGTTACCTATTTAAAAAATAATAATCTTTTCATTCTTAGAAATAAAAATTCTAATTTAAGAAAAAAAGAAACAAAATAAATTTCAAAGGTTAAAAAAAGAAATTAAAATATATCTCTCTCAATAAAATAATAACTAATTTAAGAGAAAAGAAACAAAAAAATAATACAAAAAAAATAATAACTAATAAAAATCTCTCTCTCAATAAAATATAACAATAAATTTCGTAACATTTGATTGGTACAAGTGTCCGTGCCCTGGGGCACGGGAAAATAATAGAGACTTTCGACGAAAGAAGAAGTAATGATGACCCAACCATGACCCTTAGCCGGCTAGCCCAATGGTCAAATCTTCTTTTCTGAAAACAAAACATCAAAGAAATATTTCCCGCCAAATATCAGGAATTGGAGCCAGAATTAAGAGAACATAGAGGAGGAAGATTTGTCGGAATCTTGATCCAACCAATCAGTAACATCATATAATATCAGGAATCCTCTCGGGATTTGGATTCCTGTCATGACCCAAATTCCCTAAATCCAATACCCATTTATCTAACTAAATAAATTACTGTCCATTTTATCCTCTGTTTAGGATTTATTAGTTTCTATAAATATAAGCTTTGTTTTCATATTTAAACACATACCCACAACTCAATTTCAGCAGAAAGAAAATGGGTTCTGATTGTATCTCGAATTATGCTAATGGCGATAGAGTTCTTCTGCCAATGAGACCGACCTATGTGAACTTATACAAGTGGCCGGAATCTGACGCAGAGTTTGTGAGAACGTTGAGTAGTGGGAGCAGCAGCGGTGCTAGTGGTGGTGTTGGTAACGTGCCCATGAATAATGATCAGATGAGAAGATTTTTTAGTAGACAAAGATATCTAAGGAGTTACACATTTACAACAAAGAAAGAAACTGTTCTTGAGAGGACAAGGAAGTGCCTGAAAAAAGTGTTTCAAAGAAATAAGAAAAACACGAATGTCAACAATGTAAGTGATAGTAGTGACAATAACAACAATGGTAGCAAGAGGAATAAGTGCATGGAGCAGAGAAAGGTGAAGAAGGATTTATTTCTATGAGTCCAAGGTTGTTATCCTATATTGCCACAGGAAGATGGTGAAGAAAGATTTAGTTTGTGACTAATTCTTGTTGAATGAATGTTCTTCAGAAATTTAGTTAGAATTCTAATTGTGATTATAAGGAAAGAGAGAGAGAGAGAGAGAGAGAGAGAGAGAGAGAGAGAGAGAGAGAGAGAGAGAGAGAGAGAGAGAGAAATAGGATAATGTAATTATATTAGAACAAAACTTGAATGATTGAATTGGTTAATATCTCTTTTGGTTTATCTAGTGTTCCCTATTCTTTTCCTCATATATATATATATATAGGTTGATATAATTTTATAAGAAAAACTACTCAAGTACTAGAAAGAACTTGTGGAATGAGGGTGATTAGGTGGATTTGATGATCTAATTGTGAATTACTATTGGATCAACCCTCTCAAACTCTGAGTAGATGTATCCATGGATGGCAACTTGCCTTAAGTTGGCCCAAATAGCAAAAAATAGTCCTTGAAGTAACAAAACACACTAAACCTTGATAAATAAACTGTATACCTTATGTTATTTATAATGCAATGGAATGTCGAGAGCAGAATTTTAGTTATATTATTTCGTAGTTTTTTTCCATGGAATAGCCAGCCAAAATCTATTTCTACTTCATTTATATGCAAGGAACGAAGCGACATTTAGTCCACCACTAAGCGGATTAATTGTATTTTTAGTTAACAACATTACTACAACATTAATCGGTTTTGTTCTCCGTATTTCTCTCCTAAGATAGGACTGTCTCACTTTCCTCCGTCATCTTTCATGTTTGGTAGTCAAACTTCATGGATTCCATGTTCTCTGGTCGACCAATATGGTTGATTTGAGTTGATGAATTTATATTTACATTAACAAGCGATTTGAGTTTTTTTTAGGGTTTCTTCTCTTTTGAGAAATCTTTTATTTATTACAACACATTATGAACTATCATATTTCAAAACCTTCTTTTGTAAATCTTCACAATTTATTATAAACTATTATAATGCAGTATTACAAAACTTATTTAGTTCTTCAACTTCGTAAGGAAATCTTTTTTCTTTATAAACCAATTTTTTTTCTCTCAAACTCGTTCATAGAATGTTAGAATAGTGCATCATTAACCAGTAAAATACAATATATTTGTTCATAGTAAATTATAAAAATATTCTTAACATGTCACACACGGTTTCTCTTGGTCCACCTATATCAACCGAAGATCACACAAGGATCAAGCATGACTTAGTCAAGTAACAACCTAGATTTGTATCTTAATGTATTCCTATAATATCTCTCTTAATTTCTCTATATATATACCAATGTAAACTGTTTAATAGATATAACAAGTGAATCAATTTTGAATTATATTTTCCCTCCTTCACTCGTCTCTATCTCCTTCATCACTCGTCTCTATCTCTTCTCTGTTTGCTTCATATAATAGACCATTAAAGGTCTATTATTCACCACCTATTCTTGGTTTATTCATATGGTATTAGAGCATTAACGATTTTTTTTAAACATGTCTTCTTCACAAGCTTCGGATATCAATGTTTCTGCCTCTCAATCATCTCCTTCATTCGATGTTCATCACTCCGACTCTCCCACGACTGTGTTAATCACACCATTGCTTTCTGGTGATAACTATCCTTCATGGTCAAGAGCCATGAAGATGGCCCTTCGTGCAAAAAACAAGTTCGTCTTCGTCGATGGAACGATTCCTCGTCCCACCTCTACGGATGAGATACATTCATGGGATCGATGTAATGATTTGGTCACTAGTTGGCTCTTGAACTCGGTTGATCCCGACATTCGTCAGTCCATCTTGTATGATGAGAGTGCTGCAGAAATATGGCGCAACTTACATGAACGGTTTCATCAAACCAACGCACCAAAAATCTTCCAACTCAAACGTGCGATTTCATGTTTGAAACAAGATGGTTCCGATGTCTCTGCATACTTCACGCGTCTCAAATCTTTGCAGGATGAACTCAACTCTTTGAATGCTATCAAACCTTGTATTTGCGGCCATGGTAAGTCCCTCTTTGAACGCTATAACCAAGACCGTGCAATGGAGTTTCTCCAAGGTTTACATGAAAGGTTCTCTGCAATACGTAGTCAAATACTCCTCATGGAACCATTTCCATCGATTCTTCGAATCCACAGCTTGGTTAAACAAGAAGAGGTTCAACAGAACCTCTCCTATGACTCATCAATGGGAAATGAATCATCTGCCCTAGCTGTCCACAATCATGGTTTTGGTTCTTTCAACAAAACCGATCACTCTGACCGATCCGACAAACCGAGACCTAAGAGACAACGACCCTTTTGCGACCATTGCCGTATGCATGGTCACCTGGTTTCTACGTGCTACAAACTCCATGGATATCCACCTCGAAGATCAACACCCACTGCTGCTTCCGTTCAAAATGTTGCTGATCCCGCGAAGGTGCCTTTAGCGACAACCATGTCAGCTGAACAGTACGCCCACATATGTAGTCTGCTGGCCCACCAACGTCCGTCTGAGGGCACCTCCACTGTTGCTCCTTCAACCAGCTCTCCTGTCCAACACGGTCAGGAGCCCTCGGTCAACTTGACAGGTTCGTTCTCTCTTCCCTCTACATGGGTCATCGATTCGGGTGCCTCCAAAAATATATGTTCGGATATTTCTCTTTTCTCTACATTTCATAGGGCACCTCCGGATTATTATGTACGTTTGCCGGATGATTCTCGTATCCAAGTTCTACACATTGGATCAATTTATTTTACAAATGATTTGTATCTCCATAATGTTCTACACATTCCCTCCTTTAAATTCAATTTACTTTCGGTTTCCGAAACTTCTCGTTCACTTTCATGTGGTGTTTATTTCGACTCTCGTTCATGTATCTTTCAGGACCCAGTGACGGGAAAGACGATTGGACGTGGTGATCCTAAGGACGGTCTATATTATCTTCGCACGGAGCCTAGAATTTTGTTTTCCAATTTTTCTAAGTGTAATTCCGATTCTAGTCTATGGCATTATCGTTTAGGTCACCCTAGTCATTCACGTTTTAATTATTTAATAAGGAATTTATCTTGTATTCCAATTAATTCAATTAATAAATCTTCGTGCGATGTTTGTCCTTTGTCGAAATTTTCTCGTTTACCTTTTCCTATTAGCACATCTATTTCTACTTCTATCTTTGAATTATTACATGTGGATGTATGGGGGCCTTTTACTATTCCATCTCTCTCCGGTAATCGATTTTTTCTTACTCTTGTCGATGATTTCTCTAGGTGTACATGGGTTTTCTTTTTATCTTCCAAATCCGACACCAAGAAAATACTTCTTCAATTTTCTAAATATGTTAATAATCATTTTAACACTTCCATTAAAACGCTACGTTCCGACAATGGGACGGAATTCTTAAATCATGAGGTTAATTCTTGGTTACAATCTAATGGTATAACACACCAACGATCATGCCCATATACACCCCAACAAAATGGGGTAGTCGAAAGAAAGCACCGTCACATATTAGAGGTCGCTCGTTCCCTTCGATTTCAAGCTCATCTCCCTCTTGAATTTTGAGCTGAATGTATCATGACCGCTGTTTATATTATTAATAAACTACCTACTCCATTACTTAAAGGTCTATCACCCCATGAAATACTCCTCGGTTCCCCGCCTAATCTAACTCATCTTAGAGTTTTCGGATGTCTTTGCTTCGCACGACACCATTCTCCTAAAAACAAAATGGAACCACGCTCCTTTCCTGGCATTTTTCTCGGATATCCTCACGGCCAAAAAGGATATAAAGTTTTTTGTCTCTCCACTCGCAAAATTATCGTCTCTAGTGATGTCTTATTCCACGAAAAACAATTTCCAATGTCAACCATTTCTCCGTCTCGTCCTTCGACACTTCCCTCGAAACATTTTATATCCATTGCCGATGATGGTTCTTTCAATACTCCTCTCGGTATTAACAGCCCCTCTGTTCCTGTCCGGGGTGCCCCTAGCGACACTACTGGGTCATCCCCTCCACTTCATGCTTTGGAAACTTCTCCAGGCACCTCTGCCTCCAACGCCTCTCCAGGCACCTCCCCTTCTACAGGCACTCCTGATCCCGACCACTCTACAGACACTTCTATACCAGCCTTGCCTCTTGTGTCTGCAGACACCTCCACTGCCCACGACACTGTTCGGACAGTGGACTCTCCACGTCCCTCTCGACATCGTCGTCCACCATCTCGTCTCAACGATTACATATGTAATGCTCTCCCTTCCACCACTTCTCACGACATGGTTTCTTATCCTCTAACCAATTTTATATCTTTTGATTCCTTTTCGGATCATCACAAAATTTTCCTCGCTTCCGTTCTCTCCAACACGGAACCTCGCAATTACTCTCAAGCCATGACTTCCTCTCATTGGCGTGAAGCTATGGCCAAGGAAATCTCGGCCTTAGAATCAAACAAGACTTGGTCCCTCGTTGAGCTCCCTCCAGGTAAAAGACCCATTGGTTGTAAATGGGTATACAAGATCAAACATCGATCCGATGGTTCGATCGAACGATACAAGGCTCGTTTAGTAGCTAAAGGTTACACTCAAATTGAAGGACTGGATTACACTGACACCTTCGCTCCTGTTGCTAAGTTAGTAACTGTTAGAGCTCTCCTCTCTCTAGCTTCTATTCAAGGTTGGACTCTTCACCAACTTGACGTTAACAATGCCTTCCTTCAAGGTGATCTTGAGGAAGAAGTTTACATGAAATTACCACCCGGATTTTCTACTAAGGGGGAGCAACGTGTCTGCAAATTAAATAAATCGCTTTATGGTCTGAAACAGGCCTCTCGACAA
Organism: Eschscholzia californica subsp. californica; assembly: GCA_002897215.1. Taxonomy (NCBI): domain Eukaryota; kingdom Viridiplantae; phylum Streptophyta; class Magnoliopsida; order Ranunculales; family Papaveraceae; genus Eschscholzia; species Eschscholzia californica. The sequence goes on from BEHA01000035.1 coordinate 657,600, forward strand.
TGGTTCTCCAAGTTTTCTTCCGTCTTACTGCAACGTGGTTTTGTTCAATCTTTTGCCGATTACTCCTTATTTACCTACTCCAAGGGACATTGTCGTATCTATGTCTTGGTATATGTTGATAATATCATCATCACTGGCAACAATGATAGTGCTATTTCTTCTCTCAAAGATTTTCTTGATAAAACTTTTTCACTCAAAGACCTTGGTTTACTTAAATACTTTCTTGGTATCGAGGTTTCACGTTCTTCCAAGGGTATATTTTTATGCCAACGTCGTTACACTCTTGACATCCTTGAAGACTCTGGACTTACTGCTTCTCGCCCTTCTTCCTTTCCAATGGATCAAAAACTGCGTCTTACTTCGGACGATGGTACACTTCTTCCTGATCCAACACCTTATCGACGCCTCATTGGTCGTCTCATTTATCTCACAGTCACAAGACCGGACATTACTTTCGCGGTCAATACATTGAGCCAATTCATGCAATCACCTCGCAGTTCCCACCTGGATGCTGCCCATAAAGTTCTCCGTTACCTAAAAGGATCTTTCGGTAAGGGTATCTTTTTATCATCTTCTAGCTCACTTCATGTTTCAGGGTACAGTGACTCTGATTGGGCTGGATGTCCCACCTCTAGAAAATCAACTACTGGCTATATTACATTTCTTGGCACCAGTCCATTATCTTGGAAATCCAAAAAGCAATCTACTATTGCTCGTTCTTCGGCCGAAGCCGAGTATAGGGCATTAGCCTCTCTCACTTGTGAACTACAATGGCTTAAGTTTCTTCTTCATGATCTCGGCGTTTCACATAATGATCCTATGAGCGTATTTTGTGACAACAAAGCTGCTCTCCACATTGCTGAAAACCCAGTTTTTCACGAGAGGACAAAGCACATCGAAATTGATTGTCATCTGGTTCGTGAGAAGATAAAGACGAAGTTGATTGCACCGTGCTACACATCGACTAAGGAACAACTCGCTGATATTTTTACGAAACCATTGGGTGCGGATACATTTCAACATTTAATTGGCAAGTTGGGCATCTCTAATCTTTCTGCTCCAACTTGAGGGGGAGTCTTAACATGTCACACACGGTTTCTCTTGGTCCACCTATATCAACCGAAGATCACACAAGGATCAAGCATGACTTAGTCAAGTAACAACCTAGATTTGTATCTTAATGTATTCCTATAATATCTCTCTTAATTTCTCTATATATATACCAATGTAAACTGTTTAATAGATATAACAAGTGAATCAATTTTGAATTATATTTTCCCTCCTTCTTCACTCGTCTCTATCTCCTTCATCACTCGTCTCTATCTCTTCTCTGTTTGCTTCATATAATAGACCATTAAAGGTCTATTATTCACCACCTATTCTTGGTTTATTCATAAATATAATAAATTCTCATTTATGTATGACAACCAAAAAACTAATGAGAGAAAAGAAATAGAAACAAATTTCATTTATTAGAGAATAGAGAAAAGGCGACAATTGTAAGAAGAGAAGAAGAACAAATAAGTTTGTCAATACAAAGAGGGTGGATCGATAAGGTTTTAAAGATATATTTGCTTTAAGAGATATTGCCATGATTTTAACTCGATCCTCCCTTATCTAAAATCCTAATTTCTTGCATCAAATATTAGATAGTTTACAACATGAACCTTATGAAAATAAATAAAATGTTACTAATTACACAAAATAGAAATTTGGGAATCCTGAACTTTCAGACCAAGTTAGTTATTTGTGTTTTCATGTTATTATATCAACTAATAATATCCTAATTATGAGGGAAGTTGAGATCTTTTTTTAATCAACCGGAAATAACTGCCACAATTCAATTCATACTCAGTGTACTTGATCAGTCACCGTCATAAAAGTTACTAATTTTTGTTTAGTGACCCAACTCTCAAATGCTTCTTATATATAAATACCAACCATTCGAATGAGTACCCATATTTTCATTCAAAAGTTCACAAGTAGAGGTAATTAATTACTATCTAACAAAAGAACGGAAGAGATTAGAAAGAGTATTCTTCATCAACAATTCACAGGTAATTACTCTATATAATGATTCCTTGTTTCTTTATGTTTTCGAATCAAATATCCATTTCATTATCTTTAACAATAAAAAGTATTAGTTTCATTAAATCCGTAGTTAAGTAGTAACATATTATGATTTAAATTTTACAAAACGATAAATTATTTTTACTTGTATATAGGAAATATATTTTGTTGTCTTGGGGTTCTCCCACAAATTCTGTTCGCGATTACATTGAATTAGGGATTATACATTGAATTAGTTCGTCTAAGTTGTCTGCGAGACTTTACTTCCCTCCTTGGTCTCCGCAAAAACCAAAGTTTTGTGTCCATTAAATTATTCAGCCCGGTCAATTCAAAATCACAAATTTCTTTGATCTTAGTCTGCTTGTTACCGGCTAACCGGACGAACCTGCTCGGTATCGGGTCGTCAGATTTCAGACTGGCCACCAACCTAATAATACAACAATGGAAATAGTTTAATTTTAAAATGCTTATACAGTTAAAACTCTATTTAAAAGGTTAAGATAGTGATAGAGATTACAAGATGTTAGAGTGACATAAAATTACAAATCATACAACATCAAGAAAATCCATGTTAATGATGTATATATATATAGGAAACAAAAAAGGCTCTAGAAGAGGTGTCTATCGAGTTAATGATGTATTCCCTTGACGGGTATTGGTACCCTGGCCAGGGTACGTCTCCGTGGGCACAGTCACATTTTCTTGTATAGGTTTTGCCAGACCCTACTTATTGACATTTTTAACCAAAATGAAGAGAATTAGATTATCTCCTCAATTTCTTTATATTTTGAATCACTACTTACTTGTCATATCTGCTGATCTATTCTTATTACCTTTCTTCCTGTTTCGTTCTTCATTTACAGAAAAGATAATCAAGTTACAGAATCATGACAACTTTGGTTATGGGCAAGGAGTGTCCATGCACTAAGGAAGGACATATCTCCATTTCTCACACCCCGACATGCAAGAAGATGTTTCAATCAAATATCAAACCTAAGTATGAGTTGATCGAACTCGTGGGATATGGAGCATACGGTGTTGTATTTTCTGCAATAAACAAGGAAACGAAAGAGAAAGTCGCGATCAAGAGAATAGCAAAAGCGTTCGAAAATCCACTAGTCGCATTGAGAACACTAAGAGAAGTGAAGTTACTAAGAAGTCTAAGCCATGACAATGTTATTGGTCTCAAGGATATAATGATTCCTCTCACAATGGATGAACATACCATAATGGATGTTTATTTGGTTTACCCACTCATGGAGATGGATTTACTCAAGGTCATCAATTCCGAGCACATCAAAATTACCGACACTCACTGCAAATTCTTTCTTTTACAGGTATGTTTCGTGTTACTATTGTAGTTTCATAGTGGCGTTTCTTTTTCCAATTCTCTGAATTTGACTTGTCTGAGTCAAGTTTGCTTGCATTTGAGTCTTTTTAAGTCTTACTCGTCGTGGATCAATAGCACAATAGTCATTTCAAGTTACTTCATCAGACATATGACTTGTAACTCAAATGCCGTAATTTTATGCCTGATTAAAATCGACTCAAAATAAACCCGAGTCAACTAGTTAGACGAGTCAGCTACATGACTTAGATAATTACAAGCATTTTGAAGTCTGACTCGAGACAGTAGAACTCGGAACAAAAAATGATACCATGCACCTTAGTCTAAAATTGGTTTTGATTTTCTTATGCATCTTTGTAAACTGCAGATGTTATTAGGCCTCCAACATATTCAGTCTGCAAATATTTTACACAGAGATCTCAAGCCTGACAACATCTTGGTAGATAATAATTGTAACTTGAAAATTTGTGATTTCGGTTTATCACGAGTAGCTGACGATGAACGAAAGGAGAAGATGACAGAGTACGTTGTTACACGTTGGTATAGAGCTCCTGAATTACTACTCGGTTCAAATCAGTACGGAAATGAAGTTGATATGTGGTCTATTGGGTGTATATTTGCTGAAATGCTAGGCGGAAAACCATTGTTTCCCGGAAGAAATGCTTTGGATCAAATTAAATGCATACTAAGAGTTATAGGAACACCAAAGGATAGCTCAGACACAGAGTTTATCAAGAACAAAAGGAGCTTGGAGTTTATAGAAGCACAACCATATACACCTGGGATACCCTTGAGTGAGCTTTACCCTTATACCGATCTATCAGCGATCGATCTATTATCAAAAATGTTAACACTGAATCCACTCAAGAGAATTACAGTAAATGAAGCACTAAGACACCCTTGGATGAATGTAACTTACTCGAATTATCCATGTTCGAAATCTACTGTGGTGGGTAATTTCTGTAAACAAGACTTGATAGTTGAAGATCATATAGGTGAAGATATAAACTTGATGAAGACTTTTATGTGGGAGGAAATGCTTCATTATGTTGAGAAACCAACAAGAATGTTACCCGGATTTCATGGCATTCGGCGTAAAGTAACGTGTATCGTTAGCAAAGGGACATCCGCAATCAATGGAGAAGGAACGCCGAATATTACTGTTGGAGGAATGGGTACTCAAGGTTCATTATCATCTACTACTACAATTACGGGTCGTTGATCGATGAGGAAAAGATCGAAGAAAAAGGAGACTAAGGGACCAGAGAAGCAAAAGAAGAACACTATGGAGGAAGGACAATGTTGGATAATCGACATAATGATTATTAAGGAACAAACAATTTTATTTTATGGACTTGTAAAATGAACAATGGTAATATTGGAAATGAATTGCTACATTACCATAACGAGTCACATATCAAACACCATATCAAGTCAGCGAGCTGACTAGATATGTTTGAAAATGTTGGCTCTTGAATCACTACAAAAACACGTCCCAATTATAACGGCCAAAGCCGTTACAAAAGACCAAAAAGCCGTTATAAAAACTCTTTTATAACGGTTGAAAGCCGTCATATAAAAAAAAAGAGCCGTTATAAAAAGTCCCGTTGCAAATACAATTGCAACGGTTAAAGGCCGTTACAATAACATTTTTTATAACGGCTTGTTGTGTTTCAGCCGTTATAAAAAGAGCTGTCAAAACTTGGCGGGAATGTGATGGCGCCAAATGAGAAGAGTCATTTGTAACGGCTGTTTTGACTAAAACCGTTATATATGCCTCCTCTTGTAACGGCTCCTTTTGAAAGTAGCCGTTATAAATGCGTTCTTTTGTAACGGCTTTGATGAGAAAGGCCGTTATAAATGTCTGATTTGAAAAAAAAATATTCAAAAGCTGTGGAATCCAGCTGCAATATTTTGCAGCTTTTACTGATGTACCTGTTTATAATTCAGAAAACCAAAACAAAAGAGACATCTCGAGATAACCACACAATAATAAAACGAAATAACTCATATTGATTGATAGTAACATAAGTTTCAAGTTCGTGCATCGATTCAACCCAAACATATTACATTATATAAAATCAAAATCTCACACGCTTATCCCTTACATTCAAATCATCAGCAGGAGTTGGACCACTTCGTACCTCGACCTTGTATAGCTCCACATTGCATCATCTTTAACTCCTATAGCTGTTAAATAAGAGTTACAACACAAATTAACCACATTTAGAATATTGATACGCTTGTATGCCATAAACTCTACTATAATCATTCAAATCAAAGTCTAAAAGTTTCAAACATAACAAGTATTAACAACTAACTTAGTGGTTCAGCCTAAGTTCGGCTTCGGCTAAACCCGAGTTCATTTTATGCTAAACCCGAGTTCATTTTATGCCATAAACTCTACTATAATCATTCAAATCAAATTCCAAAAGTTTCAAACATAACAAGTATTAACAACTAACTGAGTGGTTCAGCCTAAGTTCCGCTTCAGCTAAACCCGAGTTCATTTTATGCCATAAACTCCACTATAATCATTCAAATCAAATTCTAAAAGTTTCAAACATAACAAGTATTAACAACTAACTTAGTGGTTCAGCCTAAGTTCGGCTTCGGCTAAACCCGAGTTAATTTTATGCCATAAACTCCACTATAATCATTCAAATCAAATTCTAAAAGTTTCAAACATAACAAGTATTAACAACTAACTTAGTGGTCCAGCCTAAGTTCGGCTTCGGCTAAACCCGAGTTCATTTTATGCCATAAACTCTACTATAATCATTCAAATCAAATTCTAAAAGTTTCAAACATAACAAGTATTTAATGGAGGGAAACAAGCTTACCTAGGTTGTGAAGAATCTGAAGTAGTTTGTTGTCGTTGTTGCAAGAGTGTCATCAATGCAGCAATATCTCTATCTCGTCTCTCTGCCATTTCAGCTTGTCTCTTTATCATTTCACGCATTGCAGTTTGGCCTTCCATAAGTTGATCAACTTCCTTTCTGAGCTGGTTATTTTCATTTTGAAGATTTGAAATGACACCCGAGTTTGGCTTTTTAAAACCTGCTTCCTTTGGTGATGCAAAGGGCATGAGTCGGATTCTCCCACGTGTCTCGGGTGGCATCTGGCTCCCGAAAACATCATTTGGACCAGGGGTGTCGACATACTCGCATCCTGAGGTGTTCTCGCTTCGTCGTTGTTCCAGGACGCTGTCACACTTTTCCTGTTAATATTATACACACTCGATAAGATTGACAAAAACCACATGATATGAAATAAAAACAGTAATTAAGTTTAATTAAAACTTTACGGCAAATATTCCTGCTTCCTCGGTAACCCAAGTTCCATCACTTCTTAATCTAGTCTTCTTCCAAACTTGAAGTCGACTAGCCTTAGTGCCATATTTCTTTTCAAGCTGCAATATACAAAGTACATGAAAATTATTATTTTAGTACAAAAGTAATTGAATTGACACAAAAAAACGTAAATGAAACTGAAAATGTTACATCATGGTATTGTTGAGCCATAGATACACGCCCTCCACAGTACGGGTACATATTCTTAGCCTTATTCATCATGTTGGTCTCTGCTACCTTCTGTATTTCGAAAAAAATATTTTGTTAGTACATAAAAGTTTAACTCAATATAGATATGGATCGAGAAAGAATATAACCTGTACTGAGTCCTTGCTCCAATAGTCGACTACTCCAAACCATTGAGTAGCGGCAACACCTGGAGGGACACATGATTTGCACTGCTCTATATTTGGAAAGTAAGGTGTAAAATATTTACGCTTCACTTTTGCTTTCCAGGTTCTCCATCTCTCATTAAGTTGCTTCTTAATCCATTTCATGACAATTTCATGTTCGGGGAAATCAAAGTACACCTTCAATAAAAAAAATTAGTAAAATAATTTTATATACAGTACTCCAAGCGTATGTTATTCCAGGAAATGAGTGCAATAGAGAGAATGGGAATCAAACTAAGTGGCTAAGATCAAATACTTACCTGTGTTGTGCCCTTGAAAACAGCTTCAAAGATAACTCCAATGTAATAGTCAAGACTTCTTGCAAGACCTAAGTCAAACACCACTCTGTAGAATTAAGGCAATTTTTAGCATACGCTTTTTCAACTTTCCCCTTCAAAACTTTCATAAAAGCTAAAAGATCAGTGTAGCAAGTTTTCTGAGTGGATGACCAACCAACTCAGTAACCAACATTAGGCACCTTGCCGTGCCGAAGGTTTGGTCCGACCATATGCCAATTATATTGATTCATCTTCTTCTTTATACTAATTATTTCACCTATGCTTTAGGCAGATTTTTGCATTCATGGGTTTGTAATCGAAGACTTATAAGTTGTAAGGTGGTCGATTTCAGGGCGGATCTATTATAAATTTTCTAATTCAGCTCCTTGTTAAGTTTGTTTGACTTTAATTACTGTGGTATTTACAAATAAAACACAAACATGATTTAGCTATGCAATATATGAGACTGGTACTACTTGTTGATAAAATAATTCCCAAGTACTATGCTAACTACTTGTTAATAAAATAATGAATAACAAAAGGAAAAGGTACCAGAACACACAACTTTAACTTGAGACTTTCAAGAAAATTTATTCAAGATATAGGCTCTACTGTTTAAGATGGTCCATTCATCCCTATACTATACGTGTGTTCCTTACATGCACAGGCAGGAGTCGAGAACACACAACTTTAACTTGAGGCAAAACCCTAGCTGGTTGATATGTGCCTAAAGACTAGAGACTTAGCAGTTACGCATCATGACTTGTGCATTACATCAGATAAACTCCTCTTTCAAATGTTGAACCTCATCAACTTCAATTGAATATCAAAGGAATAAAGATAAACATAAAAGTAAATTAACCACACCACTTTGTATATGAAGTAAAGTTGCCATAAGAGCTAGGACTTTCCCCAATTCTTTTTTAAAAGTAATAACGAGACTCCCAACCAGTCATAAACTTAGCAAGAAGCAAGTAATTGCAAAAAGAAAGTACTAGCAGTTGGGTATGCAAACAAAATGTCCAAGCTAAGTCAAAGAAAGAAGTAAGATGGAAAATGTAATGAAAAAATCAAGTTTCAAATATTTCACAATCTATTGCATATCCCAATATCCCATATGTTTAACTTACCCTCCTGTGGTTGCTGTAGCTGGCTGGCCAAGAAATTATTTCATCATTCCTCTTTATATCAGCTAATACAGCATCGATCTTTTCATCCTCCAAAGCAAAATAAACAGGATACTGAAAAAAGAATAGAAGTACACAATTGTCATCAAATTAAGTTTACGGTGAGGAGAAATTCAGGGTACATTCTCTTCATTTAATTCGTTTAATAGATTAAAGAAGAAACCCAAAGAAATTATTTTGAAAGTAAGAGAACTCCAATGAATTATCATTATACAAACAAAACTTCAATTTTCTAAATGAGCATAACGCCACAAATGAGTGGCGAATCATTGAAGTAACAAACATTGATGGTATGATAAACTGGCTAATGGGTAGGATAAAAAAGTAAGAAACTTGAACCCCATCACTATAGTTGGGGTCTAGGGATCCTAATAACTTTAAGATAGACTGAAAGAGTAAATACTTACTATAATACTAACACGAGAAGCTTAACAATGTAAAAATATATTATTCTTTCCTCTTAAGTCGGAAACGAAATGGAACGATCTAGAATATAATGTAATTTTCTTTTTCATACTTTTTTTATTGATAAGAAATTTAACTTCCTGTAATTGTAAAACCTGTCAATCTGAGTTGTCATTCCTTTATTAAGAAAAACCTATCAATCTAGAAGAACAAGTAGGGAAGTAGATTGATATTAGAAACCCTAATACTAATTACTCCTTAAACCTGTCAATCTAGAAGAACAACTAGGGAAGTAGATTGATATTAGAAACCCTAATACTAATTACTCCTTAAACCTGTCAATCTAGAAGAACAAGTAGGTTTAAGAAGAACTTACTTCACCAGAAGAACTAATGCCCTTTTCTCAAACCCTAATTACTCCTGACCTAGCTTTAGCTTTTGATATCAGAAACCCTAAAAAAAATTAAAGTCCTCAACAACAACAACCTAAACCTTAATTGATTGTTGCTGCTTGAACTTCTTATTGATAAAATTCCTAAAATTCTTATATAAACAAAAAGATGAAAATGGAAAACTCACCAGAAATCGATTTCAATCGAGATACAATTCCTAGTTGCTTCGAATTTGAACCCTCCCTCTCTCTGAATCCTCTTCTAAACGAAGTAGAAAGAGAAAACCAAAATAGAAAGAACTGGTCGTGTGCCCGTGGGTGTGGTTTCTAGGGCTCACAATTATAACGGCCTGGAAGAAAAAAAGCCGTTATATATAGACTCATTTGTAACGGGGCAAGGCCGTTATAATAAATCCAACTCATTTATAACGGCTATACAAAATGAAGCCGTTATAAAAGGTATCTATTATAACGGGAAAGCACCCGTTAAAACAAAACGACAAGACGCGAGAGGCAATTTCGATGGCGCCAACTTTTCATCAAAAAAATAAAATAAATAAAGATGGCGCCAACTTAAATAGTTAATTTGCAACGGCTATCCATATCCAAGCCGTTATAAAAGAGTGAATACTTATAACGGACCAAAGAAAGCCGTTATATTTACTTTATTTGTAACGGCTTATTTGGAAGCCGTTATAATAAGGCGTTACAAATAGGCCGTATTTTTGTAGTGAATCTTAATCCATTAAAAATGAACCGTTGAAATTAAACCCTAAAAGAATCTTGAAACTTGGTCGTTAAAAAAATAATTGTATATTTTGGGGGTTTAATTTTAACAGTTCGTTTTTGAACTATCATGATTCAACGGTTTAACGTCTTCAAGTATATCTAGTCAGCAACCTAACTAGATGTGGTGTTTGATAAGTTACCCGTTATGGTAAAGAACTACGTGGTGCTTGATCCCTAAATTAGAAGACTTCTCTCTAATTTTGGGTACGTAGGCAGCCTCCTTATTTTGAGGTCCAGCTCCAAAATTTATAAACATTTTAAATATATTATAGTATATATTATTTCTGCAAATATTGTATATATCAAAGGTAGAGGTAACTGTGGAAAATGTCTTTTCATAGAACTTCTTAATTTAGCATTTATACTATGATTATTATTGTTTCTTTTAGTCAGAATACTATTATTATTGTTAGTATTATAAAGATTTAATAACCCTTGAATCCTCTTCTACCGCTACCAATTATAAGGATCTGTTAATGTCGTTGCCTCATTATTTATATGGAACAGGTGTATGGCAAGTCATATTCTTGACCATGAATTAGTATGAGAGCATCGATTTGGATATCTACTAGAAAACTCATGGGAAATGTGTTCTGTTAGCACACATCGATTTGGATATCTACTAAAAAATAACCATAGTATGTATGTAATACTTGATTTCAAGAAGTTACAATTACCTTGATCAGTCTCCGCTGTAAAGACGGAAAAGCAGCAAAGAAGATAGTTGAAGCTCTAAGTTGGATAAGTGCATGTGTAAGTATCTCTGAGGCAGTCACCTGATTCAGAAAGAAAAGTGTACTATTCAAATCATATCTTGCAGAAAGTCTTGCTATCATGAATTTTGCGATATGAAAGTGAATCTAGGTCACCAGCATTCCCATAGTGACAGGCAGCCCGATATGCGTTCAATAGATTAGGAAGAACAGACGTGTCCTGCTTTTCCTTAACTTGTTCACACCAAGCACTGATCAATTGTCTCATCTTCTTCATCAGAATTCTGCCACACAAGAATAAAAAAAAAAGAAATTTGTAAACCAGGTAATGAACATAAATGTAACGAAAGAAGCGTTATAACAAACTATAAGATGGAAATTAGATATAGAGTCGCCCTGAAATATCTAAGAGATACCCATAAAATTTCTTTTCCATCAGCAAAATGCAGAACTAAAGCCTAGAAATTTACAATAAGATGGAGGCAGGAGGCGATGCGGAAGGTTGTAGATAACGACGGGTTAGACAAAATGGTTTGGGACTCATCTCATTGCTGCTATAGCAGCAGCAGAAGAAGAAGCAAGCTGCTGCTATAGCAAATTAGACATTTTTCTTGTGCTGTCTTTCAGATGCTTATGACATTATCATGCTTGTAGGTTTGTTTACATGCAAATTAGACATGGAACTTCTTAAAAAAGATAAAGAATGCTTTCTTACTATATGAAGATTCGTTTAGGGCGTCTTTATATAGGTTTTAAGGAATGTTGGAATAAAATCTTCTTGCTAGCTTGGTTTGGAATAATAAAATTATATATAGTCCTCAAATTGAATCAAGCTGCTGCTATAGCAACAGCAGAAACAACAAGCTGCTGCTGCTATAGCAGCAAAATTGCAAAAACAACAAGCTTATACATTTGAACAGAATAAACTAGGGCAAGTGTCAAAATACTAAATGTCCAAACATGAAATTGCACGCACCTAAATGATTCATGATTCTAGTATATTATTAAGAAGTCTACCTTAATTAGTTGATAACAACATTGGTTCAAACTTGATGACTATTAGGGTAAGCGGGTTAATCGGGTGGACAATTTTGAAATTTGTCGCGCGTCCATAGCCTGCCCAAGCCCATTAAGAAGCTCGGGTAATTAGGGTATGGCTAGGCGGGTAGCGGATAAGCCCATGACTTAAAAAAGGTTCACTTCTTCCTCTTTATTGATAAAATCCCCAAACGCGTTTCCTAATTTTAAAGAGGCAATGATGGAACTAGAAAGGTAGAGAGACGGTGAGAGAGAGAGAGAGATCTACAAAGAGATCAAGTGAGCGAGAGAGATCTACATCGAAAGAGAAAGTTCTATAGAGGGGAAGAGAAACAGTGGGAAGGAGTTAGAATAGAGAGGCAGTGAGAAAGAAAGAGTGAACGAGGTGTTCTGGAATCAGATCTAACAGTGGCAATCGGAAGTTGTGGTGGTAAAGAATAAGTGAAGATAAATATATGGATAAAAACAATCAACTGAATTTTTTAGGCTAAGAAAATATATTCCTCAATCAATCTTGATTGAATAAGTCTTTTTTTTTTTCTGCGCATCATTTATTAGAAAGTTTGGACCATGAACCTTACGAAAAAAATAATGTTAAAAGTTACAAAATAGAAGTTGGGAATCCTTATAGGGATACCAATTAACTTACACTTACTAAAATCTTTAAGTCAAACTTTCTGACCTAGGTAAAGGATATGTGTGTGTTTTGATATTATTAGAATAACTAATTCTCAATTGTAGTGGAAGTTGAGGTTCTTTGTTACAAAATTGGCAATAACTGCCAAAATACACTATCGATGTACTAGTTTCTAATATATGAAAGTATGTACTAAAGTTGCTAATTTTGTTTGGCCGTCCAAATGCTAATTGTTATAAATATACACCAACAAGCTATATGAGTACCCATTAAATTCATTCAAATCCTAGAGAGTGCCAGTGCAAGAGAGGATAGTAGAAGAAGAAAAAGTTAAACTCTATCTAACAAAACAAGGAAGAGAATAGAAAGAATATTCTTCATCATAAATAAAGGTTATTCTTATATAAAATCAGCACAAAGAAGATGGGTTCTGACTATATCTCAAGTTGCGATAATGGTGATAGATTTATGTCAATGAGACAGACATATGTGAATAGTGAGAGTAGCGGCGGTTTTGTTGGTGTTGGTAACGTGCCCATGAATAATGATCAGATGAGAAGATTTTTTAGTAGACAAAGATATCTAAGGAGTTACACATTTACAACGAAGAAAGAAACTATTCTTGAGAGGACAAGGAAGTATCTGGGGAAAGTGTTTCAAAGAAATATGAGAGACATTAGTCGATGTGGTGGTAGTAACAATGGGGGCGAGAGGAGTAAGTGCATGGAGCAGAGAAAGGTAAAAAAGGGTTTGTTTTCTTTGTGTGGAAGGTTGGTATCCTCCACTTCCACAGGAAAGTGAAGAAAGATTAGTACTAATTTTTGTTGAATGAATGTTCTTCCGATATTTAGTTAGATTTTTAATTGCGATTATAAGGAAATCGAGAGAGAAACAGGAGATTATATAAGAAGAAAACTTTTATGATCAAATTGATTAATATTTCTTTTGGTTAATAGTTGTGCTTTCCGGAAAAAAAAGGAATTAATTTAATTTTATAGGTTGATTTAATTTTTTAAGAAACTACTCTTTTTTTTTTTTTTGGTTGCACCGAGCTACTAAATTACTAGAAAGAACTTGTAACGAGGGTGATTACGTGGGTTTGATGATCTAATTGTAAATGTTCTTGGATCGACCCTCAGAATAGGTGTATCCAAGGATGGCAATTTGCCCTTAAGTTGGCCCAAATAACGAAATAGTTCTACCAAGAAATTAAAATCTTTTGAAGCCTCTATCAAGTCTCTTTCTTCATTCAAGGAAATATAAAAGATACCAATCAAAAGAACACGAACAAATCTAAAAATGGAAGAACAAAATGTGGAAGAAGGAAATAACAAAGGCTTGACTCTTGAGGCGCCAACGGAAACAAGTCTAAGAATCACATTACTATGTTGTTATTACTAGTAATCTCACCGTATATGGCCTAAAGGTTTTAACATGAACTTCAAATCTTTTCCGCCATATGTTGCAACATAACCCTAACCCAAACAATACATAATTGACCTGTAACAGAACATTCTCATTTTGCAACAGAATAGTACCCTGTAACCATCCCATACAGAGCATCATAAGTACCCGAATTGCACTGGTATATCAAGTTACCACTACCCAATGGCATACATATAGGAAATGGAAGAAAAGCATGTAAGAATATGTGATTTGCATAAAACCATTCAATCTAACACCAGCTAAATCTACACTAATAAGCAAGACAACGAACAGAATTCAAAGATGTATTTTCAACTAAAAACTTGAACTAATAAGGGTCGAGCAACACGACAAAATGCTATAAATAACCCTAACAAGAAATATCTGTCGTCTAAAAGAGAGAAGTTCCCTTTCCCTTCTTGTCTCCACCGATTTCAAAATGCTTGCATCGCTGCAAGAAGGAAAAAGAAAAATATAAGCAACTAAACATTAGGTCACCATCCTACAATTGAGAAAAACAAATCAACACTTGGAAATATGCTGACCTTGATAGCATGCTGGGACATATGTTTGCAGCTTTGGCATTGCAACCTCAGCACAATCTTCTTTGTTGTCTTGGCCTGGAATCATAAAAACATTAGCACAAAAAGTTCAGCAATATACTCACGTGCCTCGATAAAATGCTTTAGTTATCTGCCTAGCTATGACACATTACTATACTCGAGGTTGTCAGGAGCAAAAACACGGGACAATGAGTAAAAAATTACGAGGGAGGGAGATGGAATTAGGTGGTCCGACCCAAAATTAGGACAGAACAAGATGGAATGGGGTGGAGCGGAAACTCAAATAGTACGTAGTTATATTACATCTCATAAATTTTTGAGAATATACAACATATTAGTCAATCGATCAACATGTAAATTATATGATAGTCAATCGTAATATATCGCTATCGAACGTCCATCAAAACGGCGGTATATCAGAGAGGCAGGAAACCCAAAACAACCTAAAGCAAATGACAATGCTTTTCAGAAAACATAAATTTTAGTAGGAGGAACAGATGTTTTTACCTTCTTGTGGAAGACGGGTTTGGTTTGTCCTCCATAACCAGATTGTTTACGATCATAACGACGTTTCCCTTGTGCAGCAAGACTATCCTTACCCTTCTTGTATTGGGTAACCTTGTGCAAGGTGTGCTTCTTGCATTCCTTGTTCTTGCAGTATGTCTTCTTTGTTTTCGGCACGTTCACCTGCACGGTTAAAGTAGATCATCTCTCACTAAAATGCAACTTCAATTGTTTTAATCTTCAAAATGCAGTAAGAGTGATTTACATGACTAATAATAATAAGAGGTATAGTAAGTGAGAATTTCATCTAGGGTATTTATATGGTAATTTGATCCTACAAGTGTAGCTATGTATGATTTTCAAGTTAAACATACAAAACCAGAAACTGAACACAAAATGAAGAAATGTTCATACAAATTTCAGAAAGATATAATCTTTAGGGTTGTTTCTATAAAGGAAGTAAGGGTTTTATATAATTTTGCAGGAATAAGTCAATTCAATCCGAGATCCCAAGTTAAAATCATTAAAATATAATTGCATTTTCAAGCAGAAAGCCAGATCTGTTCTAAACTTAGAAGAATCCAAAACTAGGTCAAGTGTATGATCTCAGATGGGAAGAAAGAGATAGATAAGAAATTACCATGGCTGCTGCAAGTAGATGGAGCAACTGATCGATTACCTAAAGCTTCAACAAAAGAGACCTAATCGAACTTTCTCTCTTTTATATTTTAGAGTCACTGAGATGGGTTAGGGTTTTGAAGGACTTCGTTTGTTTACTGAATCACCCTTGTCTAATTTAGACAATGACTTATCTATCTACCATGGTCTTACGGTGGGCATAAAATAAAGGCAGTGGGTTTGAGATTAGGGCGTCCTTTAAAACTTAACAAAAATAGGAAGCCCTATCACGAAGATGTGATGATAGAGCACGAGAAGAGCCTAATTTAAACCATAAGGCTTAAAGCCCGACAATATAAAAGAGGCTTAAAGTCCGACAAATTTTATTACAATATTTATTTTATTTATGCCTAAATTACATGGGATACATTTTGATGGCACGCTGCTTCCACCGAGACTCGATCCCACGACCTCATGGGGTTAAGAGAATAAGAGGGGTGTCCAACCGTTACACCAAAGGGTGGTGAACATGAAGCCCTATCTGGGTAATGGTAGAGAGCAAAAAAAAACTAGGTAGATTCTGGATAATGCCAGAGAGCAAAAAAAATGAGACTAGGTAGATTCTAGACATAAATAATAAGTGGCTTGTCGTGATTTGCTGTTTAGTGAACCATAATCATCAAACAAAAATGCTAAAATGACATGTTTGGGTGAATGTTGGGTGCAAGATGACCCATTTTCAGTAAAAGACAAGAGCCAGGTCATAGTCAACCTTTGAAAAAACTTTGATTTTTACTAAAAATGGGTCATCTTGTCACCCAACATGTCACTGTAGCATCTCCCATCATCAAAAACACGAATCACGATAATTCACATAAAACTTCCCTACTATTATTGCTAGTTTGTTTCTGTTCATCTAAATTTCTCGATCCAACAATTTCATAAGAAGGTCTTCGGAAAAGTCGTCTGCCGACGACCTTCTTTTGTGAAAGAAGGTGAGATGGGAATTAATGGGGCGAGGTCGACAAAGAGAAAAGAATAAATCACTACAGAAATGTCATAAGAGCAGAAATGGAAAGTTATAAAAAAAAATTGGAGGCCAAATAGGAAGTCTAAAGGTCAAATCGAACTCCGAACACTTATGGGAGCTAAAACGGTGAGTTGGTCACAAATTGGGGACCAAAACAGAGTTAATCCTAATTTATCTTTCTTTTTTAGTTGAAAGTAGTAATTTTATCTTTCAAAATCCTTTTTCCACCTCTTAACAATATGGAATAAGGATGGTTGATAATGGATTTGAAGGCAAGGAATGCCCTTGCCACAACTGACGAGACTCCAACACTTATCATTATGAAAGTCAAAACGGTGAGTTAGTCACAAATTGAGAGCACAACAGAATTAACCTTAATTTATTTTCTTCTTTTTTTGTTGAAAGTTGTAATTTTATCTTTCAAAATCCTTTTTATCACCTCTGAACGAAAACTCTAAAGTCTAGTTGTCAAGTGTGAAATAAAGATTCTCTTTTCTAAGTGCCAATATAGAGATACTCTAAATCTTTTTGGTTTCCAACGGAGATCTCTAAAATCTCTCTACTTTTAACACACATGTCACTCTTAAAATGAATAGGGAAAAAGTAGTTGAAAAGAACCAAAGTGCTACACAACCCAACAAATTCAACGCACTTCAACCCACTTGGTTGACAAGTACAGCTGGACCATCAAAATAAACGGTTCGAATTCTATCTAAGTTTTTATTTTATTTTTTACTTATAAGTAACATTACCAAACTAACTTTTTAACTTTTTAACTTTTAAGTAATATTTTTGCCAAATATACTTATGATAATTTTTTACTTTTTTGAAGCAAAAGAACTTCTACTAGAAACAAAAGAACTTCTACTTTTAGTTGTCAAGCGACACCTAAATCTAAATTTTCTTGAATCAAATTGATTTAAAATCTACTTAAATCAGCTATTCAAATTCAAACGTTAACGAGATAAATGTGATTCATATTAAATGGAGACTGGAATCAATTTATATTTTGAAACAAATTTCACACTTGACTAGAATGAAACAACCACTATCTTAATCTTAGTAATGACTAATCAGTAATTGAGTAACATTGATCATGCATCGAACACCGGTAATAATTTTTTTATTATTATTTGAGAATTCAACTACAATCCACGTTAGTCGTTACAAAACATTGATACATCATGAAGATGTGATGAGCACGATAACCGCCTAATATAAACCATGAATCAAAGAGACCTAAAGTCTTACAACATGAAAGGGGCCTAGAGTCCGACAAATTATTACATTATTTACTTTATTTATAGCCTAAATTACATGAGGTAAATATTGATAACTAACTGCTTCCACCGGTAATAACTGATAACGGTGACATTGTATGCTTTCCTTTTTAATTTATTGTCAAATAATAATTTATTTGATGATCTCATATCCATCAATATGCTTCTTATTGGATCACCACTAAGGTTTTTTTTTTAATATATAGAAATAATTCTAAGTTCATATGTGGAAGAAAAAAATATAATTTATCCACAAGAAATAAAAAAAATTTTAAGCTTCTCTTAACAATGAGATTTTTATACTGAGGAAGACTGGAATTCACATTGCATTTTGACTGGTTTATAAATCCCTTTAGAAGACGGCGAAATAGTATCTAATGAAATTTGTATGAAAAATATTAATAGATCCGAAATTTCAGGTCATTATTCAGGGTTGAATCCGACATGGGTGGTCGGATTTCGCCCATGTTTTCTCTTGCTTAATTTATTGACAAAATTTAATATCAACATCATATTCAGTCGCATTTTGGTATGAAGTTTCCGGTATTCCATCACCTTTGATTTTGTGTATCGATTCTTTCTTGTTGTCTTAAATGAAAATGGTGAGTGGTGACAATGAACTTCGAAAGATTATGGACTCCAGTACTTGACCGATCTGTACGTCTTATGAGTCAATTTGTCCTTTGAATAAAATTGTAGGACGGCTACATCCAAGTTTTATGTGGCCTACTACTATGTCCCATTCTTCCTTTATTTTTGTAGTTTCCCTTCTCATGTCAACTACTCTTTCTCTCTTTTCTCTTATTTTTTTCTCGTTTTTGTTTCTTGTTTCATCCTTTCACGTCCTGTTTGTCGTTGACTCATTTGATAGAGAAACTAGTTTCCAGTCTTCATTCAATTTTCAATTCATCTTTTTTAACTCGAAATCCCCTGTTTTATGACATTTTTTTTAGTAAAGGCTTTAATAAATGAAGCAATATTAACATTAATAATTTATTAAAAGAAATTTCATATGGAGTATTAGCTATATGCCTCATATTATGTCATTGTGTGGTCATCTCATGTAAGTTGTCGAAAATTTGAAATACTGAAAAATATACTAACAAAATTAGACTTAAAAGATAAATAGTAAGAAAATCATAATATTATGATCCAAATATTGTAGTATTAAAATATAGTAAGTATAACCTTGGATTCCCATCTTTTTAAGCCAACTTCCCATTTCATGAACTAACACACCTACTCTCTAATCTCTCTCTCTCTCTCTCTCTCTCTCTCTCTCTCTCTCTCTCTCTCTCTCTCTCTCTCTCTTGTAGCTCAAAGGTGGATAAACAAGCCATAGAGAATGTTGGGGAAGAAGATGGAATCAGTTAAGAAACTAGCAAAGAAAGTGAAGGTGATAAGTAGTGGAGGAAGTGTTGGAGGATCAGGTAGAAGATCATCTGCACACTTCGAAAGCTTACTAAGTGAATTCGAAGAGTCACCGACGACAACTCCGACCGGGTTCTTAGCAATTTATGTTGGAGAAGAACGACAAAGATTCGTCGTTCCAACAGGGTTTTTATCTCATC
The DNA here is from genome assembly GCA_002897215.1 of Eschscholzia californica subsp. californica. Lineage (NCBI taxonomy): Eukaryota > Viridiplantae > Streptophyta > Magnoliopsida > Ranunculales > Papaveraceae > Eschscholzia > Eschscholzia californica. The sequence goes on from BEHA01000035.1 coordinate 677,192, forward strand.
CATTATTCAAAATGTTATTAGAGAAAACTCAAGCAGAGTTTGGGTTTGAACAAAGAAATGGTTTAGTTATTCCATGTAGTGTTTCTACTTTTGAAGAAGTTGTTAGTGTTGTTGAATGTTGCCATGGACAATTTGATATTGCAAGGTTGGTTGATGAATTCACTTCAAGTAATTAGATAGATATAATATCTAGAAAGAACGAACGAACGAGAGACCCAAAACCCACATAATTTCGTTTGGTGGTGACGTTTTGTGTTTCTGCAGCGAGGAGACCAGAGTTCTAATCTTATTGTTTTTTAAAGAAAAAGGGCAAGTCTATCTTGATCTTTTCAGTATAAAATCAAAACATGGGTAATTATCATCTCTTTTAGTATTTTATGAGTTCATGATCCCTAGAGCTTAATTAGTTCTTTTAGTTAGGAAAAATGTAAGAACTCTACCAAGAAAATGTTTGGTTTGACTTCTTTGTTCTTCATTTTTCTTCTTCTACATGTTGAAATGTAAATAGAACCCATTGAAGATTGATCGATGATCGATGATCAATGATATTAAGGGATGGAATATATCAAAATTAATGCTTATTATCATATGTGGGTTTTAGCTATACTTATTTCCATTTTTATTCCTTGCTTTATTTTACTAAATGGATCTTGAATAAGAAAAATGGTTAAACTCAAGGGTTAAAATTTGATCTTCATTGTTCATTTTGAGTAGTATATTTTATATTTACAGGATTTTTAGACTGTTTTTTGGTTAATAATTGATTGTGATAAGATAAACCCTAACCTAACTTTGATAGCAACAAATATTTAGTTTTAGTAACATTAAATCTCTAGCATTATCATGATTCCATATACATAATATACTAATAAGAAACCTCACCAAGAAATTGACGTTATAACTGTTATGTGGGCATCAATATTAGCGAATCGGAGAGTACCACCCGCCATCACACTTCATCGTCTATGGACTCGTTCGGACTCAGGAGCCAATGATGGGATTCCGGCTTCGGGGTTTTCTTCCAAACCCTAGGCCGTATGGGCTGCCTAACCATCTTTACATGATTTAATTGGATAAAAAAAGATTAGCAGACTTAAATAAAATGAAATATATTTTTTCTTTCTTTTTGCCACTTTTTCACTCTACCTCCTATGTCTAGATTAACTGGAACAAAAGATTTTTGATTTCTTTCTTCAGCGTCAATTCTAAAATTATGTTTGCCGATGTTTATGGGTCCTTAATCTAAGGTCACCTTAATCTAAATCATCAAATCTTGGATTTATTGTTGGAGACATTTTTTAAGGCAGGTACCATATTTTCAGCATCCATGGCTGCTTTGACCCTTATGCATGAAAACAATTGGCTACGCCTTATGATAGTCGATAGAGTTTCCCTGCGGACTGTCCCGTCACAGCCCCTTTTGTGGCCTCGTTGGGCCAACTCGCGGCCAGTAAAGAAATAAAGTCGTGTGCAACTTTTGGTCAAACCTGTTGGTGTAACTTTGACAACGCTTTTGAGATGACCGTGGAGAGTTGACTCTATATGGACGCTTTCTGCAACACTTTTGAGTTGGCTTTTTTATGAACAGTTTCGGCACCAAATTCGGTGACGCTTTTTAAAGTCACTTTTATTTTTACCCATATTTGCAACGTTTTAGGGTAACTCTTGGCAATGCTCCTGGGTAACGCTTTGGAAGTCACTTTTGCCAACACTTTGAGGTAGCAACAATTTTTAGGTAACTTTAGTGTCGCTTTTGAGGTCACTTTTTGTGAGGCTTCTTAAATCACTTGCTGCGACATTACTGGGACACCTTTTTGACGCTTTTTGTGTGGGTTTTGACGACAAGAGATTGTATCTATGTGATGCTTTTGTATCTTTGTAGCGCTTTTGTGGTGACATTTGCGACGCTTATAAGTCTCTTTTTATGTTACTTTTAGGGTGCATTTGTATTCACTTTCGACAATGTTTTTAGGTAATTTTTGACAAAATTTTAGGTCCACTTCTGCACCTTCATTTTACCTATTCTAGGTTTCAACTAGGTTGGGACCTTAAACAATAACTTGTTCACATATATTCCTAAAGTATAAAATTCAATGTGGGAGACACAAAACCATCTTTGAAATTTTAAAATGATGTAGGTAAAGTTACAAGGAAGAGCTAGAGATAAAGATACTAAACTTGTCTCTTTTTCTCTAGCTATGTACAATGGTAAATGTTCACATACAGATTAGCTAGACATTCTTGATCTGCAGACACTGTTGTACCTCTGCGATCGACCGAAAGAAAGTGTTTTTTCTGATTATAAGGATCTGCAATTTGAGGAGGCGGTTGTGCTTTGGATCCTAGTCGTTAACGTTTGAAGCATTGAGCTAACTCGATCTGTATTCTTACTGCATTTACTGATCTGAATTAGGTACTGAATGGCATCATGAGGAAGGAGGCCTAAGATTAGGAAGTTGAAGAGGTGAGAGTGACTTCCCTCCATCACTTCCAAACACTGATCAACCATTTTATCTTGTTCTTCCTTACCCATCTCTGTTGCTTCTAGTAATGGCAACAACTTTGTTTCTTCCTCTTCAAAGTGCTCTTTGCAGTGTTCCTATCACAAAATTAAGATCAACACAATACAATCAACATTTTTCTTATTAACTTGCAGCTCATTCTCAAGTGGTAAGAGGTAAGTCTTCCAACTTAGAGGTTAAGGGTTCGAGGCACACGCTTACCAATTCAAAAAAAAACTTGCAGCTCATTGGCCCCTGCTCTCCTTGAAAACTGACTCACAAGGCAACACTACGCCAGGACTTATCGACTTCACAAATTTTAATGTCTAGGCAATGTGGGATAATGACAAAACCTCCTACCCTGCCAGGGCTAGAATCACTTGACACTCCCCCTCAGTGTAGGGCTTAGGTTAGGTTAAGGAGTCTGGACCCATCTATGAAACACTAACTCTGATACCATGTCGGAGCCTACTCTGTCTAATTGACTTTGAAAATCGGCGTAAAAAGAAAAGATCATTATGTATTTTACAAATTCTAACGAAAAGACGGTCTTGGATGATAGTGTTAATACCTGTAAAGTTTTGAATCGAGAAGAAAGACTTAACAAAGCTTCCTGGTAAACAGGACTTGCGGCGACAAGCACTCCAATGGATTTGATATCTTCTTTGATACCATTCATTATTGGTAAGTCTCTTGCATGATCTTCATTTACAACCTTTGAAATTCCTGCACCAAAACACAGTAAGTACTAAATCAACCTATAGAAGAAGAAATTTTTGAACCATAAACCCTAAAACCTCTCTGGCTCTCTTTATATGTATACCTCTATCTGCCCTTTCAAATACAGGAAAGATTACCCTCTCCTCCATTTGAGCATGTTCTAACATCAATTCCAATAACTGTGAATAACTTCTCCCAAACTTCCTCACTTCCATAACAGGGCTTCCCATACAAAGATCAACGGCTTGAGATTCGCCACGTGTCTCGAGATCCTTAGCCCAGTTCATCAATCTTTGGATGTGCCAAGTCATACTCTTATGCTGAAGTGTGATTACCATAACAATAGCCGGAACCACTTGATTTCCTCCTGGAGAATTGACGGAAGAATCCAGTAACGGAGGTTTTGGGAATTTATCTTCAATGTAACGGATTAGGGTTTCGAATGTTCCTGTAAATGTATCGGATCCATATTGGAGAAGGGTATTTTCAGATGGAATGAATTGGAAAGATACTGATTTGTAGATTAGGGCTATTCTGATTAAAGAGGTAAGAGTGGTTGAATCAGATCCGTATAGTTTTACAACAGGAGATATCACTGTGAAATCAGATGGTGAGATTTCAGCTGAATTATTAGGTTTTGATACACAAGTTCCCATTCTTGATTAAACCTAGACATCATGAACCAAAAAACACAATGAAATGAGAAATAAGTTCGAATTGACTCTGTGATTTTGGAAAATATCAAATACACAAAAAAGAAAACCTAAAAACAGAGCGTTTATCATCCAATTAAAAGGAAAATTGATCTTTTCAGAAAGTTGAATAAACAAAAGAGAAGAAGAAAGATGACACCTACTCTGATCTTGATTGATTGATTTCTTATTTGTAAATCTTTTCTTCTCTCCTTTTGATGATTGTTATGAACTCTAGAGAGAGTAAGAGAGGATTCTAGAGAGAGAAAGAGAGATAATGAAATTGATTAAGCAAAAACCCACCTATTTATACCGTTCACTAAACCCCCGACGCTCCTACTCTATTCTCTATATTTTACCTCATATTTTATTGTATGCCAAGTCATCAGGCGGATTAGCACTAGTGGCGCCAAAAAGCAAACGATGTTAAGTCATTCAAATATTTAGTTAATACTTAATACCCTACGATCTAAATAACAAATCCAAAATAGTAGAGTCTGCCGGTACAGCGGGCTTAAGTATGTATAGTTAAGCGGTACATTTGATCATATCCTTTTGTATTTCGAGTTGTTTATGGTGCGAGCTGTTTTTGGGTATTTAACGGTAATCTAAATTAAAATCAAGGATGCTGGTGAGAGAGCCCTAGAGAAAACCTAGAATTTTTAAGCGTTTCTGCCTCAACACACATGAGCAATTCTATCCCTTCATTTGCTCCCTCTTTCAGTCCTTTGGCCATGTGGACACGCCTAAAAATGTTAAGCAAATAGACAGAAAATATACTTAAGTTAGGTGTCGTCACATCACTCGGAGGATTGGAGATGGAACAAATGGACAAAAGAATGTTGGGCGGCCTCCTTTTTCTCTTTTCATTTTCAGTTCGATTTTAGATTACTTTCATTTTTTTAAGTTAAATGATGTTTTATAATCTTAATTCTTTTTCTTATGATTTTATTTTTAATTCTAGTATCTGAAAAGATTCATCTGTACATGGAGTGATTTGTAAACTAGAACGAGTTGATCAATTTCTTAATGGTCTCTTACTCTCTTACCAGACAATCTAAAGCAGAAAATACATCGGTGTTATAGAGTTCGCTAGTCAAATTGTGACCGGGGTCAAAGTAATTAGTAGGTGCTAGTAGCCAAAAAGTTAGAGCATCCTATATTTTTGGTACAGGAAACAATCACATAGATATACTAATAGTTGATAAGTTACTATCAGATTATGGGTCTTAGAGCAGCTCTATTCGGCGTACAAGAGGTACCCTTGCACCAAAGTCGCACCAGACGTCCACAAGAAAGGGTCATCCCTTAGTCCAGATCCAACATTCTTAAGCGCTCTAGATCCGATGGCTGCTATTATATGATGTAATTAGGTTTGGGGTTTTGTAACGGTAACTCTATTAAGGGAGATGCTAGAGAGCCCAAATTTTTTGGGCATTTTAGTGCCCAGCTGATGTGGAATCACTAAAAGACAAGGTTTTTTCAAAGTTTGACTACGGTGGGGACCGCTATTATTTCTAAATGAGGAAATATGTCACCCTCTAAGTACCAATTTCTAAGTCACTCTATCATTTCCCCTCTATTAATTTGTAATCCACATAGATAAATTACCTTTGTTCAAATTATTATTTTGTGCCTCTCCCACTCAGAATTTGACAGTGTTACAGTCTGAGGACTTGTTTTATAGTGATGTTATCATCACTTCCAATCCACAAAGGTCACTACTACGTAATTATGTGTTTATAGTCATATCATCTGTCTCTTTCATCTTTATTTTTTGAGTTAATTCCTATATCGTTCCCTACTTTGTGACCAGCTTCCTTTATGGCTTCATTTTTTTCGTAAATTCAAATATGACCCCCTATTTTCATGGAAATGTCCTAACAACCCTTCCTTTAAATCTTTTTTCAAAATAAAATAAAAAAAACAAACATAATTCCACCTCACTTCCCTCTCCACCACTTATCTCTCTCCACCTCACCTCTCTTCCCAAATCATCTTTCTCTCTCTCCAACTCACCTTTTTCTCTCTCCACCTCACCTCTCTCTCTCTCTCTCCACCTCACTCTATCTTCTCCGATGAAGGTCGCCGGCCAGAAAATTTTCCGGCCGACGACCTTTAACCTAAAAAAAAAAAGAATTTTTTTTTTCTTTTAGGTTGAAGGTCGTCGGCCGGAAAATTTTCCGGCCGGCGACCTTCATCGGAGAAGATAGAGTGAGGTGGAGAGAGAGAGAGGTGAGTTGGAGAGAGAGAAAGATGATTTGGGAAGAGAGGTGGAGTGGTGGAGAGGGAAGTGAGGTGGAATTATGTTTGTTTTTTATTTTTATTTAAAAAAAAAGATTTAAAGGATGGGTAGTCAGGACATTTCCATGAAAATAGGGAGTCATATTTGAATTTACGAAAAAAAAGGGGGCCATAAAGGAAGCTGGTCACAAAGTAGGGGGCCATATAGGAATTAACTCTTATTTTTATCATTATTACTTCCCTACTCTATATTTTGTCTAGTCCTCCTTGCCGTTTCTTTCGTATTGTATTTTGGATTACCATGAAGTTTGATTAGATTTCTGTGACACCCTCGAGTCGACCGTTAACTGAGAATAAAACCCTCGATCCGTCTTCCCCAACTCCTCTTGCTCGGACAAACCTGCTCGGTCTACCCAATTCCAGCCAACAAACCAACAAACAACTAGGGTTTGTCAACTGGAAAATGCAGCACTTATGCTATTTTATCAAAAGACAAATAAAAAAGTGCAATAGCCAAAATATAATTTTTATGTTAATTTTTTGTCAACTCCAAGAGATAAAATTCATAACATAATGCTTATCCGACAATAGAAATCAAAATTCCGTATGGCAAAATATTATTTTTCTGTTAAAGCGTTTGTCAAATACACAAAGTAAAATGTAGAACATAATATTTTTTCCACATGACGAATTGGAAACTTCAGAAATAAAAAGTATTATATTTCTGTTAATATTTCATCACATACAAAAGGTATAATGCATATCATAGAGTTGTTTTCCTAAATTAGAGAATGCAAAAGTCGAAATGTTTGTCCTTACTGTTATTGTCAAATGTAAAGGGTAAAGTGATGAGCCTATTACGTTTTCCACACGGCCAATTGAAAACTACATATACAAAAACGTTGTTTGAACATCAACTCGATCAGAAGTTCTGACTAGAAGAAATGAGATAAAAATGTACGGATTAGATCCACTTGAAAGTATCTAATAGGCCATGCTCTTATTATAGATGATTGTACTCGGGCCTAATCTCACATGTAATAAATAATAATGAGGTTTTCTTCTTGGGGAAAGAAAAGTAAATATTGGTAGAGGAAGAAATAAAGAAAGCTTCACTTTCAAGCACAGGGAGAGAGAGAGAGACATAAAGAAACATTATTCATACCTTCCATCTCCATCACTACCCAACTGTTTCTCTCTCTCTCTCTCTCATTTTAATATCTTACTAACATTATTTATTACTACTTTCTCTCTCTCTCTCTTACTTGCTCATCAAATCCAGCCATGGTAGTAATGCCAGATAAGAGAGAGAAAAGATAAAATCATCAGTAATGATTCTCACGTCCCCTCAACCATTACCCAATTTTGATCCTTCAATCCAACTCTAATGAATTCCCAATACCAATTTTTTGATTTCTCTTTCACATCTCCTATGATTTACACCCTTCATTTGTGTAATTAGTTCTTAAGCTTTTTGATAGTGATGACAGAAGTCCTTCAATCTCCATCTCATTTTCCTTCTTCTCCAAGATCCTTATCTTGTACATTTACATCAAATGATGTCTCTCTCCATCAAACCCAAACTCAATTTCCTACCCAGATTGGTTCCCTTCATAACAACAACAACAACAACAACCCAACTTCTTCTTCTTCAAGATCATCTTCTCTTGTAGCTGAAATTACAGACACAGAAAGAGAAGAAATTGATAAAGAAGAAGGTCAACTATCTCTATTAGCTTTGTTAATTACTTCTTTTAGGAAGTATTTGGTCGTTTGTGCTGATACAGAGGAGCACTCTTCCATGGAGATTGGATGGCCTACTAATGTTCGACATATTGCCCATGTCACATTTGACAGGTTTAATGGGTTTCTAGGTCTACCTGTTGAGTTTGAACCTGAAGTTCCCAGAAGAGCTCCTAGTGCTAGGTAAATTAAACTTGTTCAGGTGTTGGTTAATCTTGTTTTCTAATCTGGGTTGTTCTTCTTTAGTCTAAATCAAGTGTTAAATTGATGAATTTTGGGAATTTGATTGTTGGTTTTTACAATTGGGTTTGTTCTTGGTTGAGTTTAATTCTGGCCTAAAATCTTGAATTTGGGATTTATATAGTCCAAGGTCAAAAAATATTTAATAACAATGGTAATGTTGATTATAAGAGGATTCTTCATAGAAATTTGGCGCTAGGATTACATGATTTTCATTTTATTCTAAACCTTTTTACCTCCAACTAGGCCCAATTTGGCTTTAATTTCATGGTTGAATATAGGGGTTGTTGGATCTTTAGATTCGTATTTGGATCTTCTCATTGCCAAACCATCTATTATCATAAATCGCTCCGTGATCCAAAATAATACTTTATGATTTTTTTTATGATATGTTCTTGTCATTATTCAAGTTCAAGAGTGATGCAATCAAATGCTACCTCCCAATTCAAAATTAAACTTGTGGATATCCTTTTTTTGTAGTGCAAACGTTTTCGGAGTTTCGACAGCTTCTATGCAATGTTCTTATGATTCTAGAGGAAATAGTGTGCCGACAATACTCCTCTTGATGCAAAGACACTTGTATGCTCAAGGAGGTTTGCAGGTAAATTCTTTCATTTCTTTTTCACCCCGTTCCTACCCACTGCCATCAAGTTTGGTATGAATATTCAGAACCATTTGAACGTTTAAATGTTACAGACGGAAGGGATTTTCAGAATTAATGCAGAAAATAGCCAAGAAGAGTATGTCAGAGACCAGCTAAACTGCGGAGTCATCCCAGAAGGCATCGACGTACATTGCCTCGCTGGTCTTATAAAGGTAATTCTTTTGCATGCCGCAATCTTCTTCTAAACTTTTTCTCGGGTTTCCACCGTCTTATTCTGAAACCAGGAAAGTTGAAATCATTGTTCTAAACTTGTTCTCTGGTTTGTATTGCCTTATTTTTGAAATCTGGAAGTTCAATATCTGTTCATGTACACACGATAGTGTTTCCCAACAGGCCATGCCGTGTCGGGATGGCCCCATTTCGTCGACGCGAAAAAGCTGCTGCCTTCTCATGTTTTTTTTCCGATTTAGTGATTGTAGTATGAACTTTTCATGCACTGATGATTCCAGGCTTGGTTTCGAGAACTTCCTACTGGGGTTTTAGATCCTCTTGAACCTGAGCAAGTAATGCAATGCCAAACAGAAGAGGATTATACTCGTCTTGTAAGACTTCTACCCTCGACAGAAGCTGCTTTGTTGAATTGGGCTATCAATCTGATGGCTGATATAGTACAAGAGGAAGTTCGAAACAAAATGAATGCCCGAAATATTGCCATGGTCTTTGCACCAAACATGACTCAGGTAACGAACGGTCACGAATTTACAGACAGGATGTGATAACAGATATGATTTCAGTTCTTAAAAATAGTGTAAATTTAACTAAAATGCAGATGGCAGATCCATTAACAGCTTTGATGTATGCTGTGCAAGTAATGAACTTTCTCAAAACCTTGATAGAAGAGACACTTAAAGAGCGAGAGAATTCTGCAATAAAGCTCTGCTCTTCCAACCCGGAACATACGGATGAGAATGGACAACATAGCCCTTCATTGTTTCATCCGGATTATGAGGCATTTGAGGAGAAAGACGATGAAAATTATAGCTTCTATTCAGACGAACCTATGATGGAAAGTCCCCTTCACTCTAACGATGATGGAGATTCGACGACTGAAAATGAAAATCAAGATTTTCAAACTTATCGTGGGAGGAACATGTCTGGTAGGAGTGAGACCACCGAAGATGATTTCCGGAGTTGTGAGATGCTACCTGAAACAAAAACGTTATCGGATGCTCGGGTGGGAGCTCCTAATGGTAATGTTAATGGTCCGAAGCCTTTGATTCTTGCAAAATTCCTCTATGACAAGACTGCCCAATCTAGTAAGTCGGATTTTAGATGGGAACTCGAAAAGGCTATTGAGCAGCCTGTGTTTCAACTTGCAGGACCTGCTGAGAAACCAAGAGAAATAAGCATTCTTAGCCGGATAAATTCAAGGATAGAGAGAGTCGAAGCTTGGCGATAAATGAAGAACGGACTTCCCTCTTGACTTGACTATAACTCCTATGTTTATTAGAAGTTTGCAGGAAATTTGAGTCTTTTGACATGTACAATTTGTGTATGATTTGGTGTATCTGATTTCTTAATTGGTTCCTATTTGTAATGACATATTTTATCTTGACATATTTTCCTTCATCTTTCATTTCCATTAATATGGTCTCTCCCTCTCTCAATGTTACCTGGAAACACTGATACCACAAGTACGTCGTACAAGTGTACGTCGTACAGGTACTTGTACGCGATACACTACGATTTATCCTACAAGACGCTGGGAGGTGTTATGTTTTGCTCTAGTATCTTATGTGATACGCTACCAAATATCCAACACGGCGCTAGGAGGGTACCTCTTTGGTATGCTATTTTGTTGTGTTACGTATTGCTGTAGTATCTTACAGAAAATATACTCGTTATTACGTAGATACAATAAATACACTTATTCTAAGCCATTTCATCTCCATTAAACTTCAAACCTTAACTATTAACTGAAGCATCTGAGCCATAGGAATTTATGAAGTTTTACCAAAAGAAAAACTTGTGTTACCCAAAAAGGGTTCATATTTCTCTTCCAATACCGATAGTATCTGTTGCTACATTGTTATTGTTCTATGTTAGTGGCATTTCGATTATGATGAAAGATCGTGTTCTTTCAATTTTTATTTTCTCAATCAGATTGAAAAATATCGCCCTAACTACCTAGTTTGAAGAAACATATATTTCTCTTACGATGATCAAATTTTTCTCTCTAATCAAATCAATTCATGAAACCACTGAAATCTCCTCATTTTACTATGCCATGGCAATCTATTTTCAGTACTCAAAAGGTGCATCTCGAAATGAAGGAAGACGGATCCACCACAAACCCAAGAATATGCATACTCATTTCCATCATGAATCATAGTCAATCAAATCAAGTGTAAAGAAAGATAGTCTATTACACTCTTTCCGTTCTTAATCACCAACCATCTTCTTATATAAACTGGGATTTCCGGTTTCTTTCATTTCTTTATTTACATCAAAAGTAAAAAAGAAAAACGAGAGAGGGGTACTAATAATAGTCTTTGGCATCTCCACTAACATCAACACTTGAATCCTTTGCAAACCATGAGCCACAGAATAATGATAAGAGCAAGAATTCCCCCACCCACCATCAGCTTCAACTGGAAGTTCTGCAGCCACATTTTCCGTCGGAGCTGTCTTCCCTGTCTCTGGAAGCTGTCAGCCTAAAACAACAACCAAAAACGCAGATGACATATACATGTTGCTAGTTTTAACAATCTCTAATGAATCATTGACACTTTGCGCAATTATAGGAGTGAAGAAGTACCTGAAACGAAAGGTTCTCTGTTTTATCAACCAAAAGTTCAATCCTCTCTCCGCGATCAAGAACCTGAAAACCAGTATTATGATTAACTTCCAATTGGAATAGATGAAACTTGCCAATAATGATTAACCAATGCAAGTAAAGATAAACATCTTCAGCGTGATTATATAATGGAAATAGTTCACGTTTTAAGGCAAACTTGTGCATCTAGAAACGAACATAACATACGACAAAAAGATTGGTAACTAATCTTGACTCTTACTTTCTCATGCTTCATCCAGAGGGAAACATCACCATATTAACGTAAGAGATGGGAAACTAATCACTCAAGTTGAGTTATAAGCTTGGAGATCATGCTCTTTAACTCACTATTGGGGTCCAATTTACCAGCTCTTAATACCTAGTTATCTTCTTTTCTTATGTTTTTCTTTCTTTTTTTTCCCGATCACTTCCCATGCTTCCTTACTTTCGAGCTTCCTAGTTAAATGTAATTTGATTTCTACATACAACCTAAATTCTCATCGAATATAGAGTGCCCCTGGTGAAAAGAGAAATAATGTCTGCCAAATTAGACATCTGGAGTATCAAAGGGAACTCCTACCAACATAAGGAACCTTGTCTGTGGGAAGAAAATGGCAGATTTAAGTTCACAAGGGTTCTCATGCATGGAGAGACGACTAATACGACTGAGCAGCTCTTCTACTGAGTCAATTATTCAACTTCCCGACCACAAGAACAACTTTGAACCTAGTTGGATTAAATAATACAAACATACCTTTTCAATATTGTCCATCATTATCCCCTTGACTTCTGTCATTTGTTCCTTCAACTTGGAAAGTTTACTAATCTCTTCTGGATGGTTCGTACAATACACCATGTGCTCCTTCAGTTTCGGTCTGTCAAATGAAGGCTCACATCACATACTCGCAACAAATACATGCAAAAGAACACAAAAAATGAAACACTATTAGTTCGTTAACAAAAAAAATAAACGAACCCGAATTCTCTGTCTAGATTATATGCAATGCTCAAAGGATCTTCAAATAAATCATCATCTTCTTCGTCAGCAAGAGGGTGTGAACGTTCATTATCAATAAGGGTTGCGTATCTCTGCTTAAAATCATCCTTCACTCGCTCAAGAAACATAAAAGGCACACTCCTTCCAGTTCCTTCGTCAGCAACAACAAGAAAAACTGTATGTTGAAGGAAATATACATACCATTAGGACACGAGAACGAGTGTATACTTAGTAACACTATAAAAATTAAAGAAACACGAGTGAGTACAAAAAGCAGTAACTAGAGTACCAAATCCATTGTCGATGAGGAAGTTGAATGTATGACCATCACATGAGTAAGTATGTCTTGTGCTATTTGCCGGAAGCTTCTGTAAGCACTGGACGGCAATGGTACTAAAGTTACCCGAAAACGACGTGTGCTCAGCTAGAACAACAGTACCCTTTGCAACAAAGCTATATATCAATCCTCTTCGACTCATGGCTCAAGATATCGCAGATCAGATCTTTATAACCCTGCAAATCTACAAAACCATAAAAATTAAATCACTTCTCAATGATATTTATTTTTTTCCGGCTTGTTTTACTGCTTTCTTTGACTTCCATTTTTTCGTATTGGCTTGCTAAGTTAAAGTGATGAAGGAATGTGAAATTCGAAGATGAATATCATAAAGGAAAAAAATTCAGACAGAGCCAATCTATTTATGCAACATAATAACACATCAACACAAAGGGATGAAGAGAAACAAATGGTTCCTACCATCAAATATCACATCAGTCTTTCTTTATAACTCAACAGTAAATCAGGAATTATGAGCAAATGAAACCCTAACTCATTAAAACCCAGAGGAAGACAAGATTATAATACGGAAATTAGAGATCCAGAAAAGCAAAAAACTAAAGAAAAGATCATAATACCTAGAATCAAACATGGGTATTCTTTCAATTAACAGGAAAAATGAAAATATTCAATGATAATTTGACATCGATCTAATGATTCTAGGTTAGAAGCATGAACCATGAATTGGACTGAAAGATGATGGGCATAGGAAGGGAGATATAGTAATAACCTGAAAACCTAATGGGTCTTGCTTTGTCTTTGTGGGTAAGCAAGCTATCTCCAGTTCTGAGTTCTGATTCCTGAAACTCCAAAAATGGAGAAGAAATTGTGAGAGAAACCGGATTGTGATTGAAGTAAAATGGAAGAAAGGGTATAAATGGGGAAAGGAAGAAGATAAGCGAGGGGTAATTGGCGTTGACCAATTGGTTCATTGGAATCATTGACGGTTCGGTTCAAGTAAAGTAGGTAGGGAAAATACGGTTTTAACTAGGGTTAATTGGATGGAAGGGCGCCACCAAAATCACTCGAGCAAAATGACTATTTAGAGCATCTCCAATGGACACTCAATCTCTAACGTTTAGAGTGTCACGCTTGACTTTTTGGAGTTTTTGTTAAAAAATCATTTCCAATTGAACATTTTGTCCACCATCATTTGGTGAAGTGGTTGGACACCCCCTCTTAAGCTCATGTAGTCGTAAGATCGAGTTTTGGTTGAAGCAGTTCGCCATCAAAATTTATCTTATGTAATGTAGGCAATAAATAAAGTAAATAATGTAATAAATATGTCGGATTTCAGGCTTCTTTTGTGTCGTTGGACGTTAGGCCTCTATCATTAATGGTTTAAATTAGGCAATTATCGTGTTTATCAAATCTTATCAATGCCTTGTAACACGACTAACGTAGATCGTAGTCGATTTCTCAAAAAAAAATTGTCGTTAAGAAGCCCTACGACCTTCTTTATCTGACTCATCTTCTCTCTCATTTTCCTTTGTCATTCTACTCTCTCCCATTGCTCATATTCTCCCTTACTTCGTGAAACCATAGTCTCCAACGTGTATTTTGGTTGAATAAAGAGGTCAAGAAAGACTTAAATACAACTTATTTTTGCTTAGTGAAGGTTGGTGTAAAAAGTTATAATTTTATAAAGGATTTTTGAGTGAGAGGCCCAAAAAATGGAGGGTAAATAAGCATTATCTCCAGCCCAAAAAAAAAATGAGAACCCAGTCCAAATTGTCAGGACAGCTCACACTTTTCTGGTTTTTATTTTATTTATCCCTCTTTTACCCCTCCACGGGAAAGTTCTGTGTTTTCTAACAATCTGACGGACGACAGGGAAGCAGTTAATTCCCCGTACATGACGTCATGTCAAAGAAACATTCAGATTTTTTGAAAATTCAAAAATGGCGTCATTTTTTGACGAAATTTCAGGTAATTTTTTTGGATCCCTCCCATTATATTTTGTTTCACCTCCTTCTTTCTTCTTATTTATACATCCAAAAATCTTCTTCATCATTCTTATTTTGTTTTTCACATTTTATCTTCTTCATCTATTTCAATCTCTAAAAACATAAATTTTATTTTCTTCCTCTCTCTAAAAGCTTTATGTTCTTATTTTTGGATGTTCATCATTCTTATTTTGTTTCACATTTTATCTTCTTCATCTCTTTCAATCTCTAAAAACATCAATTTTCTGTTCTTTCTGTCTCCAAAAGTTTTATGTTCTCATTTTTGGGCGTTCATCATTCTTATTTTGTTTCACATTTTATCTTCTTCATCTCTTTCAATCTCTAAAAACATCCAAGTTTTGTATCTTTCTCTCTCTAAAAGTTTTATGTTCTTATTTTTCTTCTTCATCACTCTTATTTGTTTCACATTTTATCTTCTTCATCTCTAAAAACATCAAAGTACATAACCAAATGGCCAGTGCACAGAACCATTTCCGGTACAGAGGAAAATTCCCAGTTCAAAAGTGTCCAATACTGAACCAAATGGCCAGTACATAGAACAATTCCCGGTGCACAAGAAAATTCCCAGCACAAAAATGTCTAGTACATAACCAAATGGCGAGTATACAGAACAATTCCCGGTACACAAGAAAATTCCCACTACAAAAATTTCTAGTACATAACCAAATGGCATGTACACAGAACAATTTCCAGTACAAAAATGTGTAGTACATATCCAAAAAATGGCCAGTACACTAAATAATTTTAGGTACACAAGAAAATTTTCTTATACAAATCAATGAAATACTACCAAAAATGAAGAAATTTGTTGAGATTGGAAAGAGATAAGAAATAAATCTGGAAAAAAAAAAACGAAATTTTTTGAGATTGGAGAGAGAAATATGTGTGGGAGAAAATAAAAAAGAAATAAGAAATAAATCTGAAAAACAGAACGAAAATGACAAGTTGATAAATTTTGTAATGGCAATTCTGTAAATTCGTGGAAAGTACAAGGTTTGATGTCAGGTGCGTCAGACTATTTTTCAAAAAAATTCGCATTTCCCGGGAATTTTCGGTGGCAATTTTGTGAATTTATGGAAAGTACACAGTCTGATGGGAGGTGTGTCAGATTATTTGTCAGAAATTTTCGAGTTTTCCGGGAATTTCTCGATGGTCGTTTCGTAAATTTCAAAAAGAAGAAAAGTGTTCCGGGAATACCACCCCCAACCTGACTTGTTGGACCTGCCCCTCATTCTTTATCTGCAATGGGCCTGATACATATTGTTGGGCTGATTTTGGGCCTTTTGCCCAACCCCTCTTTTATAAATAATTTGTGTTCCCTAATTATGGTGGATGATTGATTAAAGAAGCGAATAACATCTTATAAACATATATAAGCATGTTTTTTTCGTAGTGTGTCGTGGTAGTTCGCGTTCCGGGCAAGTGCCGAGCCAGATAGGGGTCATACCTGGTTTTGTCCATTGACTAAAGCACAACACCTCCCCGGTTCAAATCTGTTGTCCCTCAATTCAACGCTTTATTTATATTTTTTGGCAAATTCTAATATTGGCCCTTATATCATATAAATTTGGCTTTTAGTCTCGCGTTATACCCCTTATTTTTTTGACTTTTTTTTGCTTAGTCCAGTTTTATCATCGCATTACAAATTGTTAATGGTTAGTTTTCTTTCAGTTGTATCTTGTTTATTGTAATATAAAAATTTTGAATTATTTGGTTTGGATTGAAAAGTTTAAGAGAACAATGATAAAAAATACAATATTCGGCAAAAAGTTGGTTTCAAAATACTACTTATGGGTGCATATATGCGGAAAGTGAAAAATTTGTTCTCCAGGTAGTTTTAGACTAGTCAAGGCTAACATAAAATCCTGACTCCGCCCTTGATTCGGAGGGTAGGGTTGCTTTTTAATTGCCAAAATGTTGGTATGACAGGGTCAATTCCATTTGGTTTTGGTGTGTTACTCCGACCCGTTAATAAATAGGGCATGTCATTTAAACCTTGTCTTTAACAAGTTTGGTCGTGTCCTTTTCGTTCTGGGAGACCGTTGTGAACTGCAACAAAATTGGTCCATCTATCTCTCTCTGTCTTCACCACCACCACTGTCGTCGCCACCACCACTGAACCATCATTACCACCAACGCACCACCGTTGTCGCAGTGTCGCCACCACCACGCCATCATTGCCAACCACCATTGCCATCACCACCGCAATCACCATAGCCACCAGTACCACTACCACCACCAGCACCATCATTGCCACCACCGCCACTGCCACCGCCACCGCCATCGTCAACTATCTTTCTTAGGCATATATTCTGAACTCTCTTTCTCCCCGTCTCTTCTCAAATCTCAACTCAACTCTCTTGTTCCCTCTTCTCAACTATCTCTCAAGATCGAGGGTTTCTTCCTTTGTCGTCGATACATCGATCAAGGGGGGTATTTGAGAAGAGAGAGAGTGGATAAACCAAAGACTGAGTTTAGTGGAGAGGGAGTGGTGGTTATGCGACACGGTAGCGGTGACTATGGTCTGTCAGTGGCTGAGCCATTCAACTAGAGTTGGATCAAGTCAAAGACGGATGGTGTTTCTTATAGGCACCTTTTCTTGTTTTGCTTTAGGCCCGCAAGTCTGTAGGAACCCCATTGTGCACATTTCTCACTCGATACTTCTGAATCGAGACCACAACCAAGTCCAAGCCCAAGTACAAGTTTGAGTCCAAACCCAAGTACAAGTTTGAGTCCAAACCCAAGTACAAGTTTGAGTCCAAGCCCAAGCAAATCTCCGCAGGGTGTATTTAAGTCTCTTCCCCCACATCAAAACCCTAGCCAGCAAAACAGGAACTCATTTGTAGAACACCCTAGCGGAGTTCCGAAGAAACCCTAGAAACCGATTTGAAGGAAATGGTTAGTAAAAGCTTCTGCAACTCTAAAATTTCTTTTCAGTTTAGTTATTATTCGTCATATTCACCTCTTCAATCATGTAACGTTTATTTCTTCTTCAACACAGGCACCAAAGAAGGAGAAAGCTCCACCTCCATCTTCCAAGCCCGCCAAATCTGGTGGAGGAAAGCAAAAGAAGAAGGTAAGAAGCCTTAGGGTTTACGGTTTTACTTCGATTTGCTCAATATTTCTATTGATAATCATATATATTAAAGTTATAATCGTTTGTTTTTTTGCAGAAATGGAGTAAGGGAAAACAAAAGGAGAAGGTGAACAATATGGTTTTGTTTGATCAAGCTAGTTATGACAAACTTCTTACTGAAGCTCCAAAATACAAACTCATCACTCCTTCAATCTTGTCTGATCGTTTGAGGGTATGATCTATAATTCTCTACTTTTCTCTCTTTCCCATCTAAAAAAATACAATCTTTCTGTGGTACAAAACTTTATTTCATTATAGTTTCAAGATTCCCATGAATGAACAATGTTGAATGAGTTTAGATAACACTTTGTGCAACTTAATGGAGGCGAGCAATAGTTATCGTACAACCTTGTGTGAAGATTAGGTTAGCCCTGATAGTTGATGTCAATATGTTTGAATCTTACCTGCTTATATAGCATTTCTTTTTGTTTATAACATTTAAGTATAAACAAGAGAACTTTGTAGTCATAAGCAGTTGGATATTAGACATGCTAGCCCACTATTACTACCTTTGTGGATCGGCCTTTATTCTGTCACCACCCAAACAGTACAATAATATAAATATTTCTTGCCCATTACTTGTTACCTCCATCCTGATCCTGTACACAAGTTACTCGGGCGATCTCAACTGCATAGTTCTCTTCTTATATGGTAGATGCCGAATGTTGGTTCTGATTCTTGTAGCAGGTATAAGAGATGATATATCATATAGTTTGATTGTATTTCAGTCTGTCTCATTATATTTCTCAATTTAGGCTGTACTTCATTTTCCTAAACTGGAACTGTTTCCCTGTGTGGTTCGAGAATGACTGATTAACTAGGGCAATGCTCTTACTCTATATTTACTTTTGCCTATTTGGTGTCTTCATTGATCCTAATTTTTACACCCATATCTTTGTGATTGTTTCTGACTTTTTCTTTATATTTGACCTTGTATGATCAATTCTAACTGGCATATCATTTGTCCAATTTTCTATTTCTCTTTTCTTCTCTCATAATCCTAGATAGACTGCCTTCTGTGTCAAATTTCTCGCGTTCTGTAAGCTACAATCTCATGATAGAATGGTCAGAATCAATGTGATTCTGAGCAATCAAGACTGCAAAAATAAAGGACTAAGAAAGATTGTTGATGTTACATAGGTTAAAAAAATGTATTAACTTTTTATTATGAAATTTCTTATGTAGACTTTGTAGTTTAGAATGTTTGAATTTTAATGAAGTTTATAACTGTTTATCTGCTCAAAATAAAGTATAAGTGGGTGAAAAAACTCTCACCACTCTCTTGTGTCTGTTTTTTTATCAGGTTAATGGATCATTGGCTCGTAGGGCAATCAAGGATTTGATGTCAAAAGGTTTGATCAGGATGATATCGACTCATTCTAGTCAACAAATTTACACCCGAGCCACCAACACCTAGATCAAACTTAGTGGTTGTTTCTTTTTGTTCTTAAAATGGATTCATCTGTAGTTTCAATGTCATCCAAGACTAATTTTTGTCATTTCCGAACGAGGATAGTTTCTTTTTTATTTGCTCAGTTTTGATTCTGACATGAGGTCTTAATTATCTGAATTTAGAACTTTAAAATGTTTGCTTTTTTATTCATGATATCTGATTATTTTTAGATGGCTAATCTACTCTGTTGATTTTGTGTCCACATGAGTCAGACTGTTTACCTGACTTAGATTTGGATAAGGGAACACAATCTACTCTGTTGATTGTGCCCAAATGAGTCAGACTGTTCAGCTGACTTAGTTTCGGATAAGAGAACACAATCTGACTTATCTTGTATTCAGGAATCCTAACCTCTCACTACTTTTTTTTTGTTGAAAGAACCTCTCACTACTTTTTTTTTGTTGAACTACTTGGGGGTGAATTCTTTGAAAAATTAATGAATTGCTGTGATTGTGAAAGTCTTTTTTTTTGTATTCAGGAATCAATTCTCATTCATATGAAAATACAATAAGATTGTGGTTAGAATTTTTGTTTCCTCCCAACACTACAATCCCTTTTTCCCCCTCTTCTGCCTCTCTTTTTTTTTTTTTTTCTTTTGTGTCACTCTTCTTCTCTCACTGTGTTCTAGTACGAGATAGGGTCTTTCTTGCCGGAACTTGACTGCTTTGTCTAGATATGAAGTCCAGGTGAAGTTTGTTTTGATCTGTAGTACAGATCCAGACGACATGCGTCTGGATAACAAAACAAAGGAACCCCTCCGTCTTTCTTGCGGGAACTTGACTGCTTTGTCTAGATATGTAGTCCAGGTGAAGTTTGTTTTCATCTGTAGTACAGATCCAGACGACATGCGTAACAAAACAAAAGAACCCCTCCTTCGTCTAGAGAATCACACAGAGGATTTTGGTTAAGGGACCCTCCCCTGCGTAGGAACTTACAGAGAGACTGGAGAGAGAGAAGAAAGAGATAAAAAGATGAAGAGTTCGACTAGTTTCTCCTGCCGGTAATTGTTCCAACGACATAAAAGGAAGTGTGTTTGGGGGATTTTTTTTTTAGTTTTCCACCTTTTGATATTTTATACTCTTGAAATTTTTTCTTGTTTCCCCGAAACATCGGTCTTTTGATTCTATTATGATATGTTGCAAATTTGAATTCCTTAATCTATATATAGATCAAACAATGCAAAAATTAACCTAATATCAGAATCCCTAATGAAATGCTGCGTAAAACACAATGAGGTGAAAGCAATTAAAGAACTCCAAGAACCCCTAATATGCCAAATTTGTATATTGCACTACAAACAATTTGTGTGTCGGTTCATAAGATACATGTGACGAACACTTGACTTCGTAAACATATTTCTAATTTTAATTTTCCCAAAGGAAAATGGTCCCCTAAATTAAATGACTACAATGTCACTAGTAGTCACCAGAGAAGCTATTGTGTTGTCAAACGACGTCTTAAGAACTGATATAGACATCGTTTTAAGTCAGGCTGCAATCGTTTTTATTATGAATGTTGATGTGTCATTTTATTATCTCTTCGTAATGTACTAATGTTTTGTAACGATCCTTACAGTCTATGCCAAAAGTGTGAACGCTGCATTTGTTTTAAAGACTAGTTTAGTAAACGTATTATTGAAATACCTAATACAATCCCAAGTCCCCATCCCGGTTCAAGAAACCCTAGAAATTTATTTAGAACAAAGAGGGGATATTCGAAAGGAAATTTTTTCATTTTACTCTTGTTTACTTCGCTCGTCAAAGCCTCTGCTCCTCTGGTAATCTCTCTCTCTCTCTCTCTCTCTCTCTCTCTCTCTCTCTCTCTCTCATGGTTGCTATGTATGTCGATCTTCGTTGATGGAGGTTTAGGGTTTGCCCGTATCCATCTATCTCTCCCTCTCTCTTTGACTCTGTTCATGGCTTCAGTTTCTTCACAATTTAATGATTAATCGTTTTGGAAATGTTACATGAATCTTCATCCATCTAAGTGTTTGAACCTATTCGACTATCCATTATATTTGTTGCTCTTTTAACGGATGAATGAAGAGCAATAGCCCTATTATACTGCATTTTTCACCCTCAAAAATTCGACTTGACTGGTTTATTGTCATTTCTACTTTTCTGGTTTCTCTTGTTCTTGTTCTTTTTTTTGCTTATAGAAAAGTGTTTGGGTTAAGTGAATTAGTGAAATGAAACATGCTGCTAACATATAAAAGTTTTCATTGGTCAGTCTCTGGTTATTATTATTTAGTACGATATCTCTGATTATTATTTCACGGTGATGTGCCCCATTCCTGTAAAAATATATGCCCTTGGGGGAGAACCAGGTTTATGAATTTCCCTAAAAGATAGATATTCAAATAGGATTGCTAGTTTTACAGTGGCTTATTTCTGTGTCTGGTGGCATTTGTGGCTTGACTATCGGATCATTCTCGTTTATGTTGCAGCTCTCACTTGCTTTTCCTCTATCTCGGTAGTTCATTGGTTCTGAACTGTTTGAGCACTTGGGGTTGTTCTTGTTAATTTTGTTAAATTTTAGTACCCCCGTAATCATTTTTGATTGCTTTTCTTTTGACTGCATTATCCAAATATTTAGACAATTAGAAACTTAACTAGCCAATGGCTTCATAGTTAAGTTTTAAAGAAATCAATATCGTACTAACTTCATTTCACACCTAATATACCGTCATGGTTAGCATTCAGAATTCTCTCCTAACCTTCTACTTAAATTACAACTACTTTAATTACCCAATACAAAAAATCGTTCATATTAAAGCTCCTTGGAGCGATTCCTCATGGCACAAATTCTTCAATATTGTCACGTTGCAAGTCCTTATGACCTTACATTTTGATTCAGCCTTTCCATACACTGTATTCTTCTCCAATTTCTTCTAGCTTCTGTGCTTCCTTCACTTGCCACATAAGATGCCGATAGCTGAGACGAACTCTGGGATGGATAGTGATCTAGTTGAGTCTGAAAGGCCAGTTGAGACCGAAGGGCTGGTGGACTTTGACGGGGACAATGACCCCGAGGAGGAGGAAGAGGAGGAAGAGGTTGAGTATGAAGAGGTAGAGGAAGAAGTGGAAGAGGTTGAAGAAGATGACGAAGTGGAAGAAGAGGAAAATGAGGATGCAAATGGAGCTGATGCACATGAAAGCCTTAAAATCGATCAGGAGATGAAAGACTCCAAGGACGACGATGAGAGCAAACAACATGCTGAGCTTCTTGCCCTTCCTCCTCAAGGTTCTGAGGTATACATTGGTGGCATCCCAAATGATGTTTCCGAAGAGGATTTGAAGAGCTTTTGTGAGTCTGTTGGAGAAGTCACTGAGGTACTAACTCTTCGTATTTTGTGCTTGTTACCTAATATAATATTTGAGATAATGACAACTAATAAAGATTCTGCCAATAACAGGTCAGGATAATGAAAACCAATAAAGATTCTCGAGAGAACAAGGGCTTTGCATTTGTTACCTTTAGAACTAAAGATTTGGCTACAAAGGCTATTAAAGATCTGAATAATACTCAATTCAAGGTAATGTTTCTACTGTGTTAGACTGCTTGTACTTAGTGGGATATCTGTTTTAATCTTGATCAACTTCTCGATGGAAAGAAAAAAAGAGATTCTGGTTTCTCCCTAATGTTTGGTGATGTGCATTTCTTCCAAGGAACCTGGTTTGTTTATGCCTGAAACTTTTTTTCTAAATAAAGTTTTTCATTATCCATGATATATCTCAGCTGTATTAACTTCTTCTCAGGGTAAAAAGGTCAAATGTTCGAGCTCTCAACCAAAGAACCGATTGTTCATTGGTAATATTCCTCGAAGCTGGGGGGAGCAAGAGCTAAGGAAGGTTCTCACAGAGGTTGGACCTGGTGTCGATGTTATTGAACTTGTTAAGGTCAGTTTATTTGCATTTATGTTTATATACTAGGTAGTTGTTTAAGTAGTTCCTCAATAAGACTATCAAATGACCAATAAGTAGAATCAATACGCCTGGTGATTAGAACTTGCTGTAATGTGTTGCTCGATTTTTTGGGCAAACGATGATCAATGTCTCGCATATACTCCACCTTATTATCGATCGCTTTTATAATGATATTGGGGTTGCTCCAGAATTGAGCTAATATTCATTGCTCTATGTTTTTGCAGGACCCGAAAAATTCGAGCCAGAACCGTGGATTTGCATTCATCGAGTATTATAACCATGCATGTGCTGGATACTCAAGGGAGAAGATGTCAAAGCCTAAATTTAAGCTTGACAGTAATGCACCAACCGTAAGCTGGGCAGACCCCAAAAATTCAGATTCTTCTGCTTCTTCTCAGGTGATTATCTTACTTAAGGGTTATTGCCCTCAATTTTAGTATATACAACTATATATATCTTTGGATCTTTATATGGTTTTGAGATAATTCAGCAAATTCCCTTCGAAAGTTCAAACACACCAATTCAAGTTTGTTTTCGTGACATTTTCTGTATACAGGTAAAGGTAGTCTATGTTAAAAATCTGCCGAAAAACACAACTCAGAGTCAGTTGAAAGAGCTATTTGAAAAACACGGTGATATCACAAAGATAGTGCTGCCCCCCGCGAAGTCTGGACAAGAGAAGAGCAGATATGGTTTTATTCATTTCGCTGAGAGGTCCAGTGCTATGAAGGCACTCGAAAATGAAAATAAATATGAAATAGACGGTAATTCTTACGACTTGATGTGTCCTCTTTTCTTCTAAACTGTCAATACTTGAGTGAAACCGTAGATGAAATTTGTCGGGCTATTGTCATTGACAGGTCAAGCTATTGAATATTCTCTTGCGAAGCCACAAGTGGAAGCAAAGGGTGCATCTGGAGCAAATTTGCATAGTTCAAATCTACTTCCAACTTATCCTCCTCGGGTGGGATATGGTATGATAGGTGGTGCTTACGGCGGAGGATACGGAGCACCAGTTGTTCCACAGGTGTGGTCCGCCTTCCAGTTTCATTTCTGTTGTTTTCTCCAACATACCATACCAAACTTTCATGTTTATGAATACTTGACATTGTCCTCCACTCTAAGCAAGTCATTCTCTTCACAATTATTTTGACCAAAAAACTGCAAATTGTTATTAGCAATTTAGCACCATTGGTTTATCCCTTCTGTGCTTTGTCCACTGGTATTCTCTTATCGTTTCTGATATTGAGTTGTTTATGTTTATCTAGCAGCCCTTGATATATGGTAGAGGACCTACTCCTGCTGGGATGGCAATGATGCCCATGCTGTTGCCCAACGGACAGATTGGATATGTATTGTAAGCTCGATACATTCTTTTATTTTTTACTTCCAGTTTTCAAATTGCTCGCACATCTACAATTCTTTCTCAGAGAATTATAATGCTTTCCAATAAATTATAATGTTAGATAGTTTGCTTTTGTGAGAAAAATCGCAGTGGAACATGAGAAGTTAATAGGTTGATTTGAAGTTCGATTCCAAGAATGTGAAACTCTTGGTCCGAAGTTCTAAACCACTAATAAATGCTCATTTGATTCAAAATTGTTTTGACCTTCCTGTTTTTGTCGCATCATGTACGTTCGTTTGGTTACTACTTGCTCAAAAGTTTTTCCTCAATCAATAACTGATTCCACCATGAAACTTCATTGAAAAGAGTTTAACTGGTTGTAAGCTCTGAAAAAGTAATCTCACCAGCAAGCGTACTATGATTTCTCCTTGTTTATTAGGCAGCAGCCAGGAGTTCATCCATTCACACCTCCCCCACAGCAGAGGGATGATCGCAGTAGCAGAGGCAGTGGTAGCGGTGGTGGCAGTAGCAGAGGCGGTGGTGGCAGTACCAGAAGCGGTGGTGGCAGCGGAGGTGGTAGCCATGGGCGAAGACATGACAGTGGTGATAATAGCCGTGGGGGAAGATATCGACCATATTGATCAGTTCTATATCTCTGACGCGACTATCCAGAGTAGAGAAAAATGTTGGGCTTTTGATGTTTTTACCATTACAAGGATGATGCTTTTTATATTTTCATTCCCCTTTGGAGGTAGAAATATTTGTTCTGGGGGTTTTCTTGTAGTCCTAATTAATACTAGCAATCGATCATAGTGTGTTTGCAGACATACTCCTAAGAAATTGTTCATCCAAAGTTTGGTCCTTCGACTACCTCGATAGTAACACAAAATTGATCAACATGGTTGATGTTGAACAAACTTGCTTGGATCCAAAGTAGCCAACCGTTGAGGAAGTCTAGAATCAAGTATAAACTAATTGAAGGTGCTTTAGGTTTGGCTAAGAGTTCGTCTTGAGTGCTCACTCATGGGGCATTGTGATTGTTAACAACGTTAACAGAGTTAAGGCAGCAATTGGAAGAGAACAAAGTTTGATCCAATTGTCAACTATCCTTAGCTAGAGTTGTACCTGGTTTCTACCCTCTAGGTTTTTGGTTCGAAACAAGACTCCTACCCCTTGTACTATGTAATGGATGTTTCAGACACAAAATATTAACCCAATTGACTTGCAATCCATCTGACTAAAAGTTCAAGATTAAAGTGAATGGAGTTTTCTATGATCAAGGAGCAGAGGCAAGCACAACAAGATCAAATAAATAATCCGAGCTTGCATATTTGAAACCCAATTATCTAATTCCACAAGGGCACATACGAAGCTAGATCAAGTGGAGATGTTTACTTGTAGGAATGTGAATCGCCTAGATCAAATGAACCAAAAGTGAAAACATATCTCAACCACATATGCAAAGTTATGTATCATTTTTCAGACAACATAGACATTCTGACATTTGATTCGAGTAAATTCTGATCTAAAGTCAGATTTCAGATCTGATATAGAATAGGGAAATGCGAAGTGTACAAAGAACCTTTGACAAGATTTTTGACAAAATTATAAAAGAACGGTCTGGATTGAAGTCAAATTTTGATCAACTTTTGTATTTTAATGAAAATGAGTCATTATTTTGTCAAAGATTTTGTACATGTAGCACTCCCCTAATAGAATAAAACACTACCCAAACTTAATAGGTGGGCAGGGCACAAACTCGGGCCAGGACCGCCGGGTAAATTTTGATCCAAACACTACCTTTGACAAGATTCTCTCTCTCCCTCTCTCTCTCTCATTTCTTGACGAGCAAGAACTGATAATGGCGGACGAAGAACAACAAGAGAATCAACCACCACCACAACCAACAAACTGGATCGAAAGGGCTGAAAAAAGATACCTAGAAATCAAGGAACACGCTGAGACATATCCATACGTTTGGGCATCGTATATAGTCGTATACGGAGGATTCGCTTTATGGACTGGTTATAGATGGAGGAAACTTCGTAAAACTGAAAATAGGGTTCGAGCCCTTCAAGAAAGACTCAAGAAACTGGTTGATGCTGAAGAATCAGCTGCTTCATCTTCTTCTTCTATATCAGTTGGTAAACTACCTAAAACAATGGAGAAGAAACCCTAATTCCAGATAGCTAATTTGGTCAGTTCAATTTTTTCCTCAATTTACTGTTTGATCTTTACTTGTTTCAAATTGATGAGACAAATGAACTGTTACCCTAAAAAATTGTTGAATGGAAAATTAGAAAACAAGATGAAATTGAGGGGTTTAGGGTTTAATTTTTTGTTATGTGAGGTTAATTGGGGGTTCCAATTAGATTATGAAGTTGAAATTGTTCTTTGATGAGTTTATATTTGTACTCATTGTGAACGATCCTTTTTGTCTGAAATTGTCAACTAAATAGATGCTATGTGTTGTTTATCTTCCTTTTAAGTTCCAATTTGTATTTTTTTATTTTGAAATGGTTCATATTATCCAAGAAGAGTGACATATATCAGTATGTCTTAGTTGAAGTACCAAAGAAGCAAACTAAAACACAAGTGAACATGAATCAAACTTGATCACCAATTACCATAAAGGGAATTCCCTTTTCTTAAGAATTCAGTAGACTCGAGGTAAAGTGTCGTGGGTTTTGGTATGAAGCCTCTCAAGTAGGTCAGAAGACGCATACTTAGCTACGGAATGAGCACATTGATTTTACACAATACGCTCCAACTCTCTTGCGTAACTGAGAGTTTGATTGATGAGTTGTAGTGAAGGTATTTCCTTGCATGGCGCTGACTCTTTTGCTTTCTGAAAAACTACGACTCTGTTCTTTATCTCCCAGTCGGATCTCTCCTCTGTCACATATTCAGATAGCTCTTTGTCAGAGGAGAACATCAATATTTCTTTGGCATCTTTAAGAGAAAGAGAGTCATATGCCTTCTCACTGCAACTAGCGATTTCGTCTCTAACTGTTTTTGCCAGAAGATCCATGAAGTAAACATAAGTCTCATGTGGCACGGTTTGTCTGGCACTCAACACACGATTGTAAGCCCCTTCCATGAAAGACTGCTCCAACTCAACGGCATGCTTGATGCAAAGATTCTCCATAGCGCTTGGAGAGAGCAACTCTAGTTCAGTGTGGAATTCTGCAATCCTATTTTGCACCAGAAGCCTTGGAAGGTTAAGACCTAAGATTGGATACTCCTGAGGGGATGGTGGGAGACGGCTACCTATATCTGTATAATAAGGTTTCAACTGAAAGAAATCCCTCTCAAATGCATCTTGATCTTCTGCCTTCACACTAAGAACGACTGCATGCTCATAAATATCCCTTGCTATTGTCAATTCATGAACAGCATTAGGTGATCCTTCCAACAATGGTGGAAGACTTTTAAATCCTGTCAACATTACCTTGAGTTGTGAGAGAAAACTAGTGCAAATATCAAGATCATTCCTGATATAAGCAGCCTTGAAACGTTCAAATAGCTGAGATACCTCTGTAAGTTTTTTTATTGTCAGAGATTTGTGCGCTTCCCATCCATTTCAACCATATTTCTTCTATATGAGCTATTCAATTTTCGATTCAGACACCTTATTTTTGGCAAATCTAAAGAGGTATAGTTGTATATAGTGTCCACATTGGATTTATAGTCGTGGGTGTGTCACTTTAGTATTTCTCTCACTCTCTGGATGTGTGTGATTGTCATAATTCCGGTGTTTCTGTACAATATTAAGTGAATGCCGTGGGTAAGCCAAATATAGGCGTGTGGGCGCCAGATATAGGCGGCCACCAGATGTAGGCATGTGGCTGCCAGATATAGGCGTATGGTCAATTGGCAATCACAACCACTTTCGAGCGTAAAGAGTGGACTTGGTGCGGTTTACATAGAGGCGATCTAATTGCTAAATCATTGACTTATAGTGGTCTTTGGTCTTTGTTCATTGCTTCATTAATATAGTTCCATTTTCTCCAAGATCCAATAAGTTTTAGACTTAATTAGTGGTTGTGAAAGTATATCGTTTCATCGTGTGTAATTCATTAGCCCATCCCTTGAATCCCTTGACTTTGAATTGCTTTATCTCGAAGTGGATCTTCAAGAATTAGGAGAGGAGAGTATAGATGATAGTTTTCGTGATTGTATATTCTTGTGGATTGAGTTGAAATTTTTTGGTTGAGAAAGATGTTAATGTCAACAAGGTTCGATCTACATAATGTATTAATTACAGACTAGAATAACAAGTATGATTAAGTATATTGAATTAACAAGCTAATTACATATATTTTTCTGTATTTTTTTTGGTGCATATATAGGCCAAAACTGAAACTGCAGTATGTTTATATGCATGTGTATATGACTAAATCATTTGGTTCCCAACTTTAGTAGCTAAGCTTCCTGCCTCCTTTCGACTTCCAGTGCAATCTCGTTCCGTCGGGTAAATGGTAGCGTAAATAGTGGATTATACTGCAAGTGTATGAACAAACTGCATTTTAGTTATCTCTCACATGCATGGTCTCTCTCTCTCTCTCTCTCTCTCTCTCTCTCTCTAAATATTTATAAATACGTAGAATATCAAATTGTTGTTTCCTCTATTACCTGTGCAATTTCTACTTCAGTGGTTTCTTTTACTTTGAATTGCCTGTCGCGTTTTAATGCTTCCCGTAGTTTTGATTCGCGGCGTTTAACTTCATCATCTGTTACGAACCCTGAAATGGGAATTTGGGTAAAATTTCAGTGACCTTGTCTCCAACGGTATTAGGTTCGGAAGGAGGATGGCAAACCTGAGAAGGCAGATACTGCGACAAGTTTCTTTGGCACTTCTATGATCCTCACAGAGGGATCTTTTGGTGAAGGCAAATTGGCACCGTACTTTGAGGGCATAACGAACGACATACGCCAACTATCCTCACTTCCCAACTTAATATCCAAACAAATACCCAAATTTAGATCAACATTTAAATACCTAATCTAGAATCCAGATGGCAAAAACAAGACCCTTGTTCGATTTATGAGATAGATTGTAGATTACCTGTTTCGTGATCACAGGTGTTGTCATGTTCATCTCCTCTCCTTTATCTGGTTGAGCTTTTCGAGTAATAACAGGAGTCGTCATCTCCATTTTGTCGCTCGTTGTGTTCTAAGACCATTTCAACAAACTTAATGATGCAGTAAGGGAAGGTAGTGTTTGTTTCTTTCTCAAAGTCAGATATGAAATGTAACTCGAGTTCTGGTTAAGTCAGATTTCACATATTAGTTTGTTTTCGTCAGACTCGTGACGACTGATTCAATATGAATGGTTGATTGGGGTCGTTTTTGGTCCATTTGATCCAGACAATTCAAATTCAGGCGACGTACTTGTAAGGTAAATAAATCAAAATAGTTGATAAGTTATTAAAAAATAAGTAGGTAATATACCTTACCAAAGAGATACTCAGCCAAGACATTAAAAGATTGAGATGAACCATTGAAATCGAATCCGTTCTTCCCTGGCATTATCGTCTCTGCTATGAAGTAAGGCTGTTCCAAAATTTCAGATATACTTCTCATGAAACTTCAAAATTTGATCTTTATAGGACTGGGTTTTGTTTATACAAATTTATGTCAAGATATGAGATTAAGGGTTCATATTTTCCTACCTCAACTTGTCTAATTTCGTATTGCTCTGTTCGATTCAACACAGTAAACTTAACAGTCTCAAGATCAGGAACTACAAAATCCCAAAAAACCAAATAGAGAAACTCAAAGATCAATAACGAATGGACATGAGAAATTCATAGTGAATGAGAAAAAAGGGTATTGAGAATTTTATACCTGACATTAAAGCTTCTTCGAAATTCCGAGCTTCGAAGCTCTTTGGGAATAGATATTTAGCTGATTCTGTGGCCAAATCCATCACAACTGAAATTGAAACAATACTAGTAAGAATATCAGATTGAAATCAGAAAAACTGTTTGTGTTTCATAATTTGAAATGAGGAATTGTTCTTTTTTATATTGATTGAATTGATAATTACGTCGTTGAGAAAGAGACGAGGTTTGAGAAATTAGGGCAAATACGAGAGTGATTCGAGCTTCGTTAGCTGATGATATCTGCTTCCTTGTTGAAACCATTACGTTTTTTCCTGGTGTGTTAGTCGATTTAACAGTCCAATTCTTTGTAGGGTTTCTGAAAGTGATATAGTTGGTTCTACTGATAAGTGAATCAGAGATGGAGGAAGGATTGCATGAAAGAATCATGGTTCTTTTTTTTTGCTGGAAGTTGGTTCTAGAGAAAGAGAGAGAGAGGGTGAAAACTTTCTCTCTCTAGAAATTGTGTGAAGTCCGTCACTCTGTTTGCCCGAAGACGTTTGGCCAGTCTTTTATTGGATATTATTTAGACACTCAGACAAGTTCGAGTAGAAGCAAGCCAATCATATTACAATCACCTTGCTCTTAACGTAAGTGAACGTAACTTCACCAACAACTTCATCAAATTTATGTAATTTATGTAAGTGGGTGCGGACATGGGCGGGTGCGCAGATAGAGGTTTTAACCTTTGCCCGCCCACCAAAACTTGACAGGCTAGGTGGGTTGTACTCGAGACGGGCGTCCATGATCCTCGTTGGACTCGGGTGGCCGTGGGCGAGTTCGGGCTCATGGGCAAAATTCCCACCCTCCAGTAACCTATTAGTTTGATGTTTGAAATTTAGGTTTAATAATCTAAAATCTTAACAAATTTATGGGGTGTAGTGAGATTTTTGGTCCAATAAAAATTTTGGCTTTATAAATTGTTAGGATTCAAGAAAATTATTAGGATTGAAGAGACTTAAGATTTTTAGTAACCAAACAGACTAAATGATTTTTGGTTCCTATTGAAAATCATTTTCGGTACAATCTTTAGAAATTCTGCATCCAAACACACCAGAAAAAAGATTAGTTTTTAGTGGAATCTAACGGCCAGAAAATCACCAACGAGATGATTAAGTCAAAGAGTCTTCCTTTCTTCTTGAGTGGGTAAGCTTGTATCCTCGAAGCCAGAAGGCGATTTCAACACGGGAAAAAATCTGATCGAAATTCTGAGCCACTCGGTAAATAGATTCAAAAACGATTTCTCATTCTATCTCTCACTCAATGTCTGAGACCTAAATTTCAGTTCTTCAGTAATTCATTCATGGCGTCAATTTCTACTTGCTTCGCTTTAACAACGAAGACTCATCAATCTTATTACCAGACTCTCTCTCTCAAAACTTCATTTCTCGGTAATAAAATTCATCATCAGTTTCATCCTTCAAGTTTTCAAACTTCAATTCTCCTTAGAAATGCTTCAACTGAAGTTCGAAGACCTAATTTATTAGTCCCTGTAATTAGAGCAAATATTGAAGTTCCAGTTGGAATTAAACCTGGAAACCTTATTGAAACTGATAAATTACCAACTGATGTACGGAAACGAGCGATGGATGCTGTTGATTCATGTGGAGGAAGAGTTACTATTGGAGATGTAGCGAGTAAAGCTGGATTGAAGTTGAATGAAGCTGAAAAAGCATTACAGGCTCTTGCTGCTGATACTGGTGGATTCTTGGAGGTATTTATCAGTTCTCAGACTCTCTCTCTCTCTCTCTCTAAATCGGATGAAATTTCAGAATTTTGAACTAGAATTACTCATTCTTAAATGGTGATTCTGTTTAATTGATCATTACTTCGATCGAACTTCATGTTGTTCTTCTGGTTTGATGTTCTTTGCGTTTATGCATTAAATCTTTTAAGGTGTGAATACATGATAACTTCCTGTACGAATTGGACAGTTAGACTACTGTCAAGAGCGAACCTTCAAACTAAGAATGCATAAAAATACATGAAACTACACTAGGAATGATTTATTGGTAATACAAAGTTCAGTGAGGCATTTCGCCGAATATACTGCTACCTAGACTCCCAATATGGAGATGGAATTCTTGTAACATAGCTTTCATTTTGGTTGAATGCCATCTTTGAGTAAATATGGTCATCTTTGCGCAAATACCGTCATCGTTGAGTAAATATGGTGCGTCTCACATACTAGGAAGCTCAGTCGAATTTGGAACAGTATATAACATTTATGTGATCTTAATGTTATTGCCTTTTTGAAGTTTTTTGATTTTGTAAGGAAAACCGTTTTCAAGGTGGTGTTGACAGGTTTCAGATGAAGGCGATGTTCTTTATGTTTTCCCTAGGGATTATCGCTTGAAGCTTGCTTCGAAATCTTTTAGATTGAAGATTGAACCTTTGTTGGAAAAGATAAAGGTAATTGTACTCATTTACAAGTTTCTTTGTAGTTTCATATCTACTTAGAAAGCTCTCATTTTTTTATTTACGAAGGACCCATATTGGCTAACCTTTATTTTACAGTCTGCAGTTGAGTATGTAGTAAGGGTGTCATTCGGGACAGCACTTATTGCTTCAATTGTGATCGTTTACACCTCTATCATTGCTCTTCTTTCAAGCAGAAGGTATTTTCGCATATCGCCCGCGTTGGTTATCGATTCCTTGCATGTGCCTTATGGCGGTCTTCCATTCTCAATAATTGTTTTCTTATAGTTTATAAGTTTACTAGTTTCAATCTTTTACAACCGCAAAATATTGATGACCATCTTGCTTTCTATCCTTTCTGGTAACAGTGACGAAGACAATCGTGGAAGACGGGGAGGCAGATCATACAATCCAGGCTTCAATTTTTACTTTAATCCAACAGATTTGTTCTGGTAACTTTTCAAAGATGACATATTTCCCTTGTGCATGAGAAAAAATATTATATCGAGGAAAGAACATTTGAGAGAGGAGCTCCTAGAGCATGTTAAAAAGTTGAGGGATCAAGTAGAACACCCAGGCTGCAAGATCAAGAGTGCTAGAACCTAGATCCGATTCATCAAATATTCTCTTACTTCACAGAAATCTCTAGCTATCTTTGGTTGTCTTCTGGCTGATAAAATTGAAATTCCGTGTGTTGATAGTCTGATTTGTTGATTGATAGATAGTCTTCTCGTGAAAAAGCTAGAAGTCATAATTTTGATGCATTCTGAAGTAGGGTGATGTAATACATGCATGGCTGCTCAATTGCTACATGAATGTGACCATAAATGAGCATATATATCTGGTGTCAATAGCAATGCTTCTTTTGGCAGAACGGTTAGTTTCACCGTGTCTCACTGAAATTTGCTTGATAGGTACTGGGATCCATACTACTATAGGAGAAGGCAGACAAGATCAGATAATGGAATGAACTTCATTGAATCAGTAATGTGATTTCATAGCTATTATCACTACGTTTATCTTTCCACTCTTATGAAAAAAACAGGTTTTTATATGCTAACTGTTTTGTGTAGATATTCTCATTTGTCTTTGGCGATGGGGATCCAAATCAAGGAATTGAAGAACAGAGGTGGAAGCTGGTAAAATTTCAGTTGTGGCTATCATTTACCATTCTAATTGCTAATGCCTTCAGTTTCCACCTTACAACATATTAAAATCTGAGGTTGGAGTTGGTGATACTTAAGCACCGATTCAGTTTTCTATTGCTCTAAACATATCATGTCTGGCTTGTCATTTCACTGTTCTCACTGTTAATGCCTTCAGTTTTCAGCTCACGTCAGAATTTTTTTATTTATGTGGTTGAGCTCATACTGCTCATCATGTTATTGTTGAAAAATGTGTAGTTATCTCTATTCTATAGCAAAGATATCCAAACATGCATCTAGAAAGATCCCTGACACAACGCAAAGGAATCCCAGTATAAAATATCTTCAAGCAGGGATCTTCGTATGCATTGTAGGAACAATTCTTATCCGTGACTTTATTCTTAAAATGTGTTTGCAGATTGGACAATACATAGCTTCGAATGGCGGTGTTGTCACTCCAGAGGAGATTGCGCCCTATCTTGATGTGCCACCGATGGGTGAAACTGTGGTATGAAGCTATTTTAGTCACACCGAAATAGCTTTTCTCCTTGCCCCTGTATAATTTATACCCATGCTATATCTTTGGTTAAATTCTCATGAGATGGAGAAAACCTGTCTGAATCATCGCGAACGACTAATGTGCTTAGTGTGGAACTCGGAGGACCTTTTGTTTCAACAGTTTCTTCACACTGATATCTGTTTTATACTACTTTTATTTAGCACTGGAACATGAGAATTATATTTTTCGGAAATATCCTCATTGATTCTTTGTTTTTATTTCCATTTTCCTGCATACATTTAGGTCACTTCTAGAAACCTACCATTCATGGTGCTCTGCAGTACTTAGGGAAAGAAGATATTCTTTTTTCCTTAGGATGACAATGATTGCATGCCTAAAATATACTCCGTATTAGTGAAGTAGTGCATCGAAGACAACAGTTTCATTTCTTCCTTAGCTTAAACGTTGAGTGAAAGACAACTCACAAAGATTTACTTACCTAAACTACAGCTTTGATATTGATCAGAAGAAAAAAAAGAGGTAGGGCTTCACCGTCATATAACCATACTGCAGCTTCCATCAAAACTTGGGATTTACATGAATTTATTACTATAGCAGTTTAAGAAGCAGCATCCTCTTGAGTTTTTGTTTCTTAAATTACGTTAAATCCTTATCTGCAATCACAGCATCGGTATCTTTTTCTTGCTAATACAGCGTATGCTACATGCACCCTAATCTTTTATGTCTTTTGCCAGTTTAACCTAATTATTTTTGTTGATTGCTACAGAACGATGAGTCATACATTTTACCAGTGCTATTGAAGTTTGATGGGTATCCAGAAGTAGATGAAGAGGTGCGTTATAATATTAGTTTCGAAGTTAGAGAATTATGTTGGTGGTACTGTACTTATCATCACTTTCTCTTTGGGTCACTGACAAACCAAAGTGACATATTTATATGGTGTATCGATCTTAATTATGTCATAAGTTCATAATTTTGTGTAAATAAGAAAAAGTCTATATTACTCGAACTGGTTGAGGTCATACATCAAGGGTTTTGTGCTTATGGGGTTATGCGTATACGGATATGCATTAGCTACCGGGTACTATTTTATATGCAAAACATCATTTTGGTGTACTTTTAATTTGCATAAGTTGATACATAACTATATTTTTTGCAAGTGGGTCAAGTTAGCAGATTATAGTGGAGAAATGAGGCAATGGTGGAACATATCAAGATTGTGTTGCTGACCTGATAAACTGATATTTGTTATAGGATGATGCAGACTAGCCTTATGGGCTGCTAGTGATACTGTCCGCTTTGACACTTCTAAGCCTCACAGTTTTAAAAGGTCTCACTAGGGAAGGGTGCTTAACCTCTTAAGAGCAGCACCACACTCCGTCTCACCACTGATGTTGGAGTGTTTGCAACTCACCCTCCCGAGTCCACATCACAGTAGAGCAAATTGTGCTGATAACGTGTTATAGGATGATGCGGACTAGCCTTCTGGGCTGCTAGTGATACAGTCCGCTTTGGCACTTCTTGGCCTCACGGTTTAAAAAGGCCTCACTAGGGAAGGGTGCTTAACCTCTTAAGAGGAACGCCCCCCTCTGCCTCACCACCGATGTGGGATTGTTTACAAAAATATTCATTATTGTATTACTCACTTCATATGCTTTTATGGAGTTACTATTTTATAATATCATCTCGTTGTTATTTCAACCATTTGGCTGTTCTCACTGAACTGATTTATTAAGTAAAAAGAAACTGTTTTTTACCGTGGTACTTGTGTTTGTTACTTGAGCATCAGTTATTCTCTTGCACCATCCAACGACTTCTTGTGCAGGGTAATATTCTTTATCGGTTTCCATCACTGCAAAGAACTGCTTCTAATGAACGGAGCAGAAGAAAAGAATATGTTGGGAAAAGATGGACTGAGTGGGTTGGAGGGGTCGAGAAGTTATTCAAGGAGAAGAAATGGCAATTCAGGTATTCTTCCCCACCTTTTCTCGTTAAGTTTGTAGGTTAACAAAAAATCAAATTGGCTCATTTTGTGTTCCCTAATAATTACTAGGTTAACTTGTGCAGTAAAACAGGAAACTCGGAGAAGGCAATGGCTATAGGTTTGGGAGCGCTGAATCTTTTCGGGGTTATTGTTCTTGGTACTATGTTAAAGTATGGTTTCTTAGATCACCCGAAATTGTTCCATTTGGTTCTTCTCTATGTTTCCCTCCTTAACATCTTCCCTTGCTTTCTATTTGAAGGACCACGACTATAGCACCCAATGGGTTTCTTTCATTTGTCATCGACATATTTCCCATACTTCAGGTATAGACTGAAGTTTCAGTGCTTAAATATGTTTCTTTTAATCTGTTCATGCACCTAATATTTAAATTGTATTCAAGGATTAAATTGTATTCAAGGGATGCACTTGGTTTAGAGTTGTGCATGCAATTTGTTGTAGTAGTTGTTTTCTTCTTGGAAGAAACAGGTGGTTTGCTGGGCAAGATGCCATTACCTGTCACATTGTTCAAGCCTTCAAGGATTGAAATAGCTAAACTTATAGCACTGTGAAGTTTAACCATGATGACATATTGTGCTACATGAATATATGAATTTATACATAAATTATATGTAAAATTGGAGTCTCATGCTCGCGCTATATTACAAAAAACACGAAATTTTTATGTGCTGTAATTCTTACATAAAGATCAATTATGCAGTTTTAATGAGGTTTAAACTCACCATGAGTGTCAATGACCTTTTGCATTACCAACTTCTATTTGTTTTCAATTCAACTAACTTCACCCAGGATATAATTGCAGATTTACGCTGGGTCCTTTTTTGCTATTCCTCTTATCCGATGGTTCATCGTTCGTAAGACAAATTCTGAGATAGAGAAAAGAAATCTAGCAAGAGAACAACGAGCTCGAGTACTTGAATTGCCCGATGCCTCTTTAAGGAAAAAGGTAGTTAACCCCCTCTCTTATATTTCAAGATGAGATTAAACATGTGCAATGTGTAGCTCCAAGGCAGAACATCCTAACAGAATACTAAATGACTTCTCAACTAACACGACAAAGATTATATTCTTTTACATGAAGTCAGTAGTATACCTTACTGAATCATAGTTTACGTCCTCTGTTTTCTGTTTAGGAAGACAAAATATTTAACTATGTAAAATAGATACTTCTTCCTCGGTATTTTGGACACGTTACCCGGACGCTTGTCAGATACTCACGGACATTTCAGTGGGTCCGATTGAGTCAAACGATTCAATTTCAGACAATGAGAAGAAAACAAACACCACTATTCTTTGCTATATTATCGTTTTCATCTTTAACATTTATTTTTCAAGTTCTCATTTTACATTTTATCAGATTATTTCTCTCTATGCAGTTTTTCTAATACATCTTAATTTAGTTCTTGTACTTCGTTAAGTTTCTGAATTTTGGTTTTCTTACAGCTAATGAGTGCCCGGGACATGGCCCAACGAACGGTCATCGGAAATGACCGAATTGTGTATAGTACTGACAAGGACTTGTATGATCAAGATTACGATGCCAACGAGTGGGACAAAAAATTTCAGGAGCTTGAGAAAACAGATTGAGAAGATCGAAAAATCTAGCTTGATTCATTTCATACCGTCTGAGTTAACAAAAGATTATACTCGGATTATCAGAGGCCTGAAGAGCATTTTCAGGTCGAGGCGTGGTTGGTACTTGTCGAGAAAAAAAGTAGCTCTAGAGGTATCGTGTCACTATATATTGAATTCTCCATTAATTTAGATATGTTTCTAGATACCTCATATACACATTAAACGTAGGGAGACGAAAAAGAACTTCATGTTGATATTTATTATTTTGAGATAGGTTGTTTTCGTTCTAACTTATCATGTTTAAATTACGAATAAAAATTACTGATTAAAAATTGCCTTCTTCACAAACACACATTAAAACAGAAGTCCGACAACAAAATTGCTAGTGTGCCAACTTACATCAACTGAGCCATTACATATTCATCCACCTCAGATTTTGGTCTGTTTGTTTTTGGCCAACTTTGTCTAAATTGTTGACAAGAATTTCACCTAATTTATTGATTCCATTACTTGCCCCTACATATTAAACAACCCATAAACTGATAAACCAGTACCTATTCGATTTAACCCTAAACAAGAGAAGGACATTGTAACCGCACTGCATTTTGATTTCCTTGACTAAATCAAAGCAAAACCACGTGACACTCGTCCAAAACAAGCATGGTCATATAAACGCTAACGTTCTTTTTGTGAAGATAAAGTCTTAACAGTTAATATTGCATTTGATTAAGAAACCCAACCCTCAAGTTGACGGATATGACATTTTATTCTTCGCAAGACTCCACGAATCTATCAAAAGACTTTTGACACTTACTAAATTTGACTGCCTTGGCCCCGAATGCTCTCTTGACATGATCCCCAAGAATTATTACACTCAATATGATACGAATACATAGTTGAATAAATACATCATTGAAAAAACTCTATAAATACCATTATTCAATGGAACTTGTGATCTCTGAATTTTAGGAGTAAATGGACAACAAATTGACCAACTATTCGATTTTAAAAGGTATAATCTTCCACCTTAGAGGTGAATGGTTCGAGGCAAGCGGAACGATTCAAAAAAAAAAACTAACCGATTTTAAAAAGGCATCAAATTCCCTTTTGTTCAAAACCACATAAAACCCTTTATTCTTCTTAACAATCAAGAATCAACTTATAACAAACCCATTAATTTAACCGTTCATGTAACAAAATTCAATAACTTGTTGTCCTAATTTCGAACCTCTAACATTAGAATGAAAAATAACATATTCAACAATATGTCCTACTTTCCCACAATTCCTTGGAATAAACAACCAGAATCAACAATAACTTATTCAATGTCAAAATGTGGTTTTGGAATGTATAAATAATAGAAAGATGCCTTGGAAGTTAAAATTCCTTATTCAAAAGTTACATAGATCTTCAACACACTTACACACCAGAATTAACAATCATTCAAGAAACCGACGGTGCCGGTGCCGGAGCAGGTAAGAGTCCGGGAGCAATGATAGGAGCACTAATCTCAAGAATAGAGATATTATGAGGAATTTGTTTAACAGATTTTACGAATGAAGAATCAAGTTTAGATCCAGGAGCAGCTGATCCAAAAGCAATTTTACCACCTCTAAAATCAGTAATATTAACATACCCTAGATTCCCATCTGCATCACCAGTAGTTTGAAAAAGGGTAGTTGATAAAGTAGTACCTCCATTGATGCAATGAAGTTTTTGTTCATCATAATAATCAAGAAGAACATGAAGACTTAAAGTGTTTTTGATTGCTGAAAGTGGGTAATGATTAGATGTTAAACTTGATATAGCTGAGTTTGTTAGAACTAAACATGTAATAGTTTTACGATTATTGATTTCACTTGCTAGTTTTGTTTTAGAGAGAAGGTTGTTGTAATCACTGTATTCTGGAAAATGAGAGAGCATATGATTAATTAAGTGAGCTTTAGAGAGGGAAAGTAGAGAGAGAAAGATAATTGAAAGATGGAGGAAGATGAAAGATGATGATGGCCTCATCATGGTGGTCATTCTTGGAGTGGTTGTGAATGTTACTAAAGGAGAGAGTGAAATGGGTTTTGGGGTTTTGAGGAGATGGAAGAAGATTTTGATTTCCTAAACATTATTGTTTGTCCTCTTATATAATCTAATAATCTTACCAATCCAATTTCTAAATTTAAAATAATATGTAGTAACATTTTATTAGGATAGAGCATTTTCTTTAGGATTATAAGAACATCAAAGGAAAATTTGAAAGAAAATCATCCATTTCTAGATTGTTTTTTATTGGATTAAGAGTTCCAAAATTAAAAAGATATAGTATCAATCATTAGGAAGAAGATCTCTAAATCAAATTAAGAAAGTTATTTAAAGTAGAAGAAGATTTTGAATTCTCAAACATTATCGTTCGTCCCGTCTATAATCTTACAGATCCAGTTTCTAAATTTAAAATATTTGGTAACATTTTATTAGGCTAGAGCATTAAAAAACTTCAAAGGAAAATCTGAAACCAGATATGACAATCATCAGTTTCTAGATTGTTTAATTGGAATAAAAGTCCCAAAATTTGAAAGATATATTAATCATGAGGCTTCTTAATCATTAGATAAAAGATGTCCAAACTAAATGAGTCACTCTTGTTCTCGTATAGAAAGCACCCAACCATATCTTCCATTTCAGAAATATTTCTTACTACTATACAGGTTAGAACATTATTAATGTAACAACCTAAGTTTTTAGATAAGAGGAATGAAATATAGGATATGATGAAAGATTATTGGACAACTGGGTCAGGTTAAAACATGACTAAATGTGCAATCTGATCAGAATCAGGTGGCATTTTTCCATCAAGACAAATTCAGGGACTAAAGTGAAAACTCAGCTGTTAAGGGGAGAAATCAGAACCAATTTTTTTTCTTCTTTCATCCGAGTTCAAGAGTACCGTTGGGAGTCAACACTTGGTTGCCCAAGTGGTTGGTAGTGTTGACATAAACTCCAAAATCCTGGAGGTCTTAGGTTCGATTCCCAAAAGAAGTGGAATCCATGGTTATTGAATTTAAAGGTATAAATATGTCCCGTGCAGTTTGATACTTAAGGTTTGGTGTTTGGGTGATCTGTAATTATCAAATCGTTATTTACAAAGAAATTGATTTTTTTACTTTTGTAGCTTTGTAGATACTAGTGGCCTGTTTTATTTTGGAGAAGAAAAATTCGATCAAAGAGAGGAAATGGGTAAAATTTCAAGGAATTACTTATTTTCTCGAATTTCAAGCTTGAAGAAGTGGTCTATGCATAGTTATGTGGAATCTTTGTCTCGTTTGTGAATTGTCGGGACATGCTCGTACCTATTTATGGGGCACGCGATGTTACAATTAATTCTTCACCAAGTAAGCCTATAAAGCTGACCGAACAGATATTACAGTAGATCTTCATGAACAATTTTTATTTTCTCTTCGTACTGTTATCCAGTTTACATGGTACACCACTTATCTTTTCCTCCATTTTCGTTAACTCTCATGTTCTTCAACCAACATAAAAAAGACTTGGCACATATGGTGATTAATTGTGTTCAATAAGGTGAACTTCACCGGCTATTATTATGACTTTTCATCTATGATTTTGTGAAACTACCACCTCTATATACGATTGTGTATACAAATGCAAAGTTGAAAAAACAATTCAACGTGTGCAGGTGAACTTCATCGGCTAAAGTCTAAGTCAATGTTTTTTTTTTTGTTGAACTAGAAAAGATGAATTTAAAGAACATGTGCTCATGTGAACTCCATCCAGTAAAACTCTGGCACAAGAAATTACAATAAGCCACTCAATTAATTTTAAATTTTTGAAGGGATCGAGGAGAAGAGTAAGGAACCATGCGCCCATTACTATCATTAATTTTAAATATTGATGGTGAAGGGGAAAAACGATGCACCACCGAGGAAGTCAATAGCTAGCTAGCTTCATCATTTTATCTCTTTCTATATATATATACACACACACACACTAGCTACTATATATAAATTGAGCTCATTTCTGTTCTTAATATATATCCGTCACATATATACCCGGTGGGTTTATTAACTTAACAATGGCAGATGCACTGATAACTGTTGTGATTGAGAAATTGAGCTGCGTCATCCAGCAAGAGTTGGAGCAAGAAATAAGGTTGGTGGTGGGAGTTAAAGATGATGTAGAGAAGCTAACCACTGTATTGGGGAAGATTCATGCTGTTACTAGAGATGCAGAAAAGAGGCAAATCAATGAAGAAAGTGTTAAGCTATGGTTAGATGACCTCAAACATGCAGCTTACGACATTGAAGACGTCTTAGACGACTGGTGCACATCCATCCTCATTCAAGGAGGACTTGCTCGTAGTAATGATCATAAGGTACTCTCATCCCTCCCACGCAAACTTTTCTCTTGCTTTCGTCAAGTAGCTTTGCGTCATGATATTGGTTCTAAGATCAAAGATCTCCGAAAAACACTAGATAATATTGACTCTATGAGATTTAAGTATTCGCTCGACCGAGGAAATAGTACCATTTCTATTGAGAACCATAGTCATGGTCCTTCTCGAAAAGTTATATCCTCAGTCGAAACACAATTGTTTGGTCGTGGTTTGGACAAAGATATCATAGTGAACATGTTGTTGGGTGAGACTACTAGGAACCAACAAGAAAGCCATAACGAAACTGTCCCCCTCAACGATAGTAATACCAACCCATTATTCATCTCTATAGTTGGAATGGGGGGACTCGGCAAGACCACTCTCGCCCAACTAGCTTTCAATGATCCGGAGGTAGAGACACAATTTGACAAGACCAAAATATGGTTTTGTGTGTCTCATCCTTTTGAATTTGAAAAGCTTGCTGAGGTGATCATCCGAAAGCTTGAAGGGACAATGCCTAGTACCAATGAATGGGAAGATTTCCATCAGTGTCTTTCTGAATCTCTTAGGGGAAAGCGTTTTTTACTTGTGCTTGATGACGTCTGGCCTCAGTATGATCAAAGAAAATGGGATTCTCTTAAGATAAGCCTCAAGTGTGGCGAAAAAGGAAGTCGAGTTTTGGTCACCACTCGAACTGAGACAGTTGCATCAAGGATGGACAATAAGACCTATATACATAAAATGGGTGTTCTGTCTGACGATGATTGTTCTTCCTTATTACGTCATATAGCTCTAGGTGAAAGGAGTGATACTGATGGAGTTGAAGATTTGGAAAAAATTGGTAGGCAAATAGCGAAGAAGTGTAAA
Source organism: Eschscholzia californica subsp. californica (assembly GCA_002897215.1). NCBI lineage: Eukaryota > Viridiplantae > Streptophyta > Magnoliopsida > Ranunculales > Papaveraceae > Eschscholzia > Eschscholzia californica. Next base: position 720,726 of record BEHA01000035.1, read on the forward strand.
GGTTTGCCTCTTGCAGCAATGTTCTTAGGAGGTCTCTTGAGCGAAAAAAGAACCCCGAACGAATGGAAAAGTGTACTAGAGAGTGAGATTTGGAAACTAGAACAACAAGAAGGAAATGATGCTAAGTACTTCCTAATCCCGTCCCTCTTACTTAGCTATTCCCTTCTAGACTCGCCAATTAAACGATGTTTTACCTACTGTGTGATTTTCCCAAAAGATGCAGAGATAAAGAGAAATGATCTTATTAAGTTGTGGATGGCACATGGTTTGCTTACCCCTAAAGAAAATAAGATGAATGACTTAGAGAGCATAGGTGATAAGTATTTCGAAAATTTGATGGTACGGTCGTTCTTTCAAGATTTTGTTAAAGATAATGAGGGAAACGTAGTTTCGTGCAAGATGCACGATCTAGTGCATGATTTTGCTTCATTTCTAACAGAGAACGAATACATATTGAATAAAAACTGCCAACAATTATCACACGAACCTACTAGTACAAGAAAGATTCGTCATTTATGATGCAGGGAGATTTTCAGAAGATTTTCTGAAAATCTTATATATCATCAAATAGGTTATTTTAGTAGTTTCCTATTTTTTTAGTAGAGAATTGTTAATTTTAGTAATTTTATATTTTTAGGAAACCTTCTATGTTTTAGATTCTAGTATTTTATTTATTTAGAAGTTGTTATTAGAATTTGATTAGGTTTAGGAAAGTAGTATTTTCTTTATTAGAAATTGTTATTTGAGTTTGATTAGGTTAAGGAAACCCTAAGTCTATATAAAGGGGGATCTAAGAGTTGTTTTATTCATTCAAAAAAATCAATAAAACTTCAGTATTTTAGTATTACTTGTTCTTTATTTTGGTTCTATAGTCTTTAGACGAAGTTCTAAGACTCTTTTCTAGGTTTTAAAGTTTTAGACGGAGTTCTAATTCTTTTCAAAGTTTTCCGCTGCGTCAGTTGGCATCAAGAGTGAGGATTTGCCTGGTTCGATATCATCTACGCGAAGATCACTTTAGAACACATCGATGGATTTGCCAAAGATGCATCTAAAGTTAGTTTAAAAAAAAAAAAAAAAATCAGATTATTATTAGTATTCTCTATTTTGTTATCAATCACTCAATATGGAGAATTACTATCATGGTAACAGTTTTCCAGTTCAAGTGTACCCACGTAGAGAGTATAATGAGTATAAGATCAACGAAGAAATACCAATTTTCGATGGGTATTCAACTATTGAAGAGTTTTTCGATTGGCTAGATAAGGTCGAACGACATGTCACTAATAAGTGTGCTACTATTCTCAATGAGCAGATAGTTAAAATAATTGTTTATAGACTTAGAGGGAGTGCTGCAGATTGGTGGGATCAATTACAACTTCTAAGGAAGAGACAAGGAAGGGCTCCTATTCAGAGTTGGCCGTCTATGAAAGAGAACTTGAAGGAGTGGTTCTTACCTCCTGATTATCAACAACACTTGTTAAGGATATACCAAAACTGTAGACAAGGGTTGCGTTCAGTGAGTGAGTACTATGAGGAGTTTTCAAAACTGGCTCAAAGAAACAATATGGAGAATATTATAGAATATGAAGATGTTGTAGCAAATCGATTTTTAAGCGGATTAAAGTTTAGTTTGCGAGAAAAAGTAGGGATAGTTACAGTATGGACTATTCAGGAGGCGTTCAACTTGGCCCTAAAAATTGAAGCTGAGGAACGAGAATATAGGAAGTTTGGATTTCGGAGGGAAGCACAACCTCACTTAACTATTAAAAAGGTAAAAACGACTCCCTTAGAGAATGTTGAACCACCACAAATTGTGAGCATAGCAAGTAATGTTACTCACGAATCAAAATCTAACATTATTGTGTTCACGGATAAGTCTCTTAATATCAATTTACACGATGAAGGATTTGATTCTGAAGAAGTTGGTCAGAAAATTGAGTCAATTGAAGTCGTTCAAGACGTTGTTCAAGAAATTGAGTCAGTTGTTAACAAAATTGAGTTAAAGGAAGTTGTTCAGGAAATTGAGACAAAGAACGTTGTTCAGGAAATTGAAGTGGTTCAGAAAATTGAATCAAAGGAAGTTGATTCAAAAGAAGAACTTCTAGACTTTGATCCAATTGAAATTCCTTCATACGAAGATCCATTCTCAGAATTATGCGAATCTCAAATTGTTTCACATGGATTGACAAGTAATTTTATTCGAAAGTCTTCATCGAAGTTCATAATTTTCAATCACTATACTCATGATCTGTACAAGTTTATTTTTGGGCTGAAAAGTGAGTTTGGGTCAAATTACAAATATGGACAGAAAATATTCTATGTCATAATAAAATCGTCAGTCAAATCTGAAAGTTTGGTAATTCCTATGCATAGTTCACGAGAAGGATATATCAAGGGAGTATCAATCAAGATAACATTCAAGTCAATCAGTAAACTCGAGGCGAGTTTCTTTGAAGTGGAGGAGACTGATGCAGGGAGATTTTCAGAAAATCTTCTGAAAATCTTATATATCATCAAATAGGTTATTTTAGTAGTTTCCTATTTTTTTAGTAGAGAATTGTTAATTTTAGTAATTTTATATTTTTAGGAAACCTTCTATGTTTTAGATTCTAGTATTTTATTTATTTAGAAGTTGTTATTAGAATTTGATTAGGTTTAGGAAAGTAGTATTTTCTTTATTAGAAATTGTTATTTGAGTTTGATTAGGTTAAGGAAACCCTAAGTCTATATAAAGGGGGATCTAAGAGTTGTTTTATTCATTCAAAAAAATCAATAAAACTTCAGTATTTTAGTATTACTTGTTCTTTATTTTGGTTCTATAGTCTTTAGACGAAGTTCTAAGACTCTTTTCTAAGTTTTAAAGTTTTAGACGGAGTTCTAATTCTTTTCGAAGTTTTCCATTGCGTCAATTTAACATTAATATGTGAAGATGAAGTTAACTCAAGTTCATTTCACTCCTCAATTTACAGAGCGAAAAGTATACGAACTCTTCACCTCGTAATGGCTGGTCGGAATTCGCGTTTGTGTGAAGTTCCTTCTCATCTATTCCATCACCTAAAGTGCCTTAGGGTGTTGTATATGGAAAATATTGGCCTAGAGAGCTTACCAAGTGAGATAGAGAAACTAATACACCTAAGATATCTGAACTTGTCCAAGAATCATCAATTGAAAGAATTGCCTGATTCAATCAGTAATCTATATAATTTACAGACCTTGAATCTAAAGAAATGTCATAACCTGTATCAGCTTCCAAAAGGCATGAATCAATTGATAAACCTAAGATACCTTGAGATCAAGAAAACTAGTAACCTAAACTACTTACCCAAGGGAATTGGAGAACTAACCAATCTTAGAACTCTAAACAAATTTGTTGTTGGCCAGAGCGACAGCGAAGGATGTCGAATCACTGAACTAAAAAAACTCAACCTTTTGCGAGGGTACCTAAGAATAGGTGGATTGGGAAGAGTACTAGTTGAGGAGGCTCTAGGGGCGGAGTTGTTGAAAAAACAACATCTCCACGCTCTTGGTTTAGATTTTGAGCCCAATGAGGGAGAAATTACAGAAGAGAGTATGGAAGGTGTGCTTCAAGGCCTCCTTCCTTCTCCAAACTTAAAGGAACTATACGTAATGAACTACCCAGGTCGCAAGTTCCCAAGTTGGACAATGGATAAATTGGCCTTGTATCATTTGAGTGGTTTAGAACTATATGATTGCATGAATTGTGTAGAGCTACCTGAACTAGGACAACTGCGCTCACTCGCTGTACTCAGAATATACAGATTGCATAAGTTGAAAAAAATTGGTGTAGAATTTCTTGGTTTTGGTGGTAGCCGCGGTAGTAGAGTAGCCTTCCCAAAATTGGAAGAAATCTTCATGGAAGATATGGACAGCTTGGAAGAGTGGGATTTGGGTGCTTTTGATAGTCTAAAAGTAATTATGCCTTGTCTTCGTCAAATACGCATCAGTTGCAAAAACTTGAAGGCATTACCAAGTTTCGGGAGACTACCAGCATTGGAAGATCTAAAGGTATTCAGCATGTACCAGGTGAAGCACATCGGTTTAGAGTTTTATGGTTTTGACAGTTGTGTTGATGACAAAACCATTGCATTTCCTAAATTAAAAAATCTCCACTTCAGCGATATGCACAATTTAGAGAATTGGGATATTGGATTAGAACATGATGGAAGAGAAATTGTTATTATGCCTTGTCTTAGTTATTTGTCGCTCTACAACATTGCAAAATTGAAGGTGTTGCCTTCTTTTGGAAGACTACCATCCCTCGAAAGTCTTGAAATAACAATAGCACGTGAGGTTGAACGTATTGGATGGGAGTTTTATGGTAATACTCGAGGTACTCGGTGCGTTACTGTAGCATTTCCAAGACTAACAAATCTTAATTTCAGTAGTATGCACAAGTTGAAGGAGTGGGACCTGCCGGAAGTAGAAGACCAGGCTAAAACAATTATGCCATGTCTTTGAACGGTAAGGCTTGAGTGTCCAAAGTTGATGACATTGTCATTCCTGGGGAAACTGCAATGTGTTGAAAAGCTTAAAATTATAGAATTTGATGAGGTTAGGCACATTGGTCCTGAGTTTTACGGAGTTAACAACATTTCGGGTGGAACCATATTTCCCAACTTAAAGAAGCTTGTATTCGTTGGAATGGATAACTTGGAAGAATGGGAACTGAGAACAGAGGAACAAAAACAGTTAATGCCTTGCATTTCTACCATCAAACTATACAAATGTCCAAAGTTAAGGATATTGCCGAGCCACATCCCTCAAACAATAAGAAAACTCAAATTTTCAAACTGTCCTAGATTAGCATGGGGTCCTAATTCACCTTCCAGTTCCATTATTACCCATCCTCTTATTGAAGAGCTAGAATTATTTGAAGACAATGGTATTTTCTCAAGGTCACTGTCATTCTTCCCCAACCTCAAGTCTTTGTCTATCTTGTATCCACCTAAAGAAGCGACGTTTCTGCACGGTTTACCAGAACTGAAAGAGCTCCAGTATTTAACACTCCACCACTGCAATTCTTTGCAATGCATCCCAGAAGAGATACAAGATCTCGATAGGCTTCAAGCATTGATTATCGAATATTGTGATATCATTGGACCACGCTGCGTAAATGACGGAGATGACTGGAACATCATTTCTCATATTCCCAATATCTTTGTTGACGACGAAAGGATCCAGTAAGAGTTGTCTGGCCAATGGGACCAAAGAAGAATTAACGGTACGTGCGGAAATCATTCCCTTTGCAAATCGGTTTTCAAGGCTCAACGGGCTTCCACAGGTATACATATTTCAAAACTATAAATCGTGTTGCTTAATTTTTTTTTACCTTTGCAAGAATTAATCAATACTTATTGTTGAAACAGGAGGTACAACAACATAACTCATTATTATCTGCCTCGCCCATACGCAGTTCTGTCTCAAGGAAGCATATGGTTAGTGGCAAATGGATGGCGAGTTTTCCTTTCATAATTTTTCTACAATTTCTCATGATGGTTATCAGAAGGTTTAGATTTATACCAAGCAGTTGGAATGTTAGTTCATTGGCTTTATGGTCCACAGTTGTGTATTGTGTGAAGCCATTCGAACCTCACTTTCTTATTTTCTGTAAGAATTGGTTGCACAAAAATATTTCATGTGTTGCATTGTGAATTTTCCTAAGTCGGTTCTTTCATGGCTCGGTTGTTGTTGTTGCAGCAATGATTTTATTTTTCTCACCTTTCTCCCATCATCAATTACTTCAACATGAGAATAACGTGTTTTTGTGTCCAAAAGTTTGACATGCACCAAACAACCAAGTTATGGTTTTCATTACTTTCTAGTTGTAATTCTGTTTCCGATTTATGGTAGTATTATCCTTGAGGTCATTCTAGTACTTTCCGTTTAAAATTTTTAGCAAGTAAATTTCCTTGTATGTCATTTAACTATATTAATAAAATCCGCGCGGCATTTGTCCGTTATCTAAGCATACTAGATTAAAATTTCCTATTAGGGCTTCTTCCTCCTCTAAACCTTTTGAACTGCTTCATGCGGACTTATGGAGTCCATTCTTCATCCCTTCTTCCTCTGGATGTCGTTATATCCCACTCTCATCGATGACTTCTTATATGTACATGGGTCTTCTTACTTAGTTCAAAATTGAACACCAAGTCATCGCTTTCCAAATTTTTTCCATTACATTAAAACCCAATTTGGTATGAAACTGTCCAACGTTCACTCTGGAAAAAGGGACATTCTTTTTCCACAACTTCAAACATTCCGTTCCGACAACGGAACCAAATTCATGAATCACGATATTCAGAATTGGTTCAAAGAAAACGGGATCATACATCAACAATCCTGCCCTTACACCCCTCAACAAAATGGAGTGGTGGAACGGAAGCACCGCCACATTTTAGAAGTTGGCTCGTTTTTTATGCATTCGAGCAAATTTCCCCTCCAATTTTGCGGTGAATGCGTCTTGACTGCCGTGCAAGTTATTAACAAATTGCCTACACCCTTATTTCATAGACTATCACCTCATGAAAAATTACTAGGCTCGCCTCCTTCTCTTTCTCACCTTCATGTGTTCGGGTGTCTATGCTATGCACGACATTCACACCCTAAGGTCAAATTGGATCTGCGTTCCCTTTCGGGTATCTTCGTAGGTGACCCACATGGTCAAACGGGTTACAAAATATTCTGTCTTTCTACCATGAAATTCTTTATCTCTTGGGACGTTATTTTTGATGAAAGATGTTTTCCCATGACCTCCATCGGGGTCGCTCAACCATCCATTTGTTTCTATTTTGGTTTTGTTGAATATGACCTCACGTGACTATGGCATAAAAAATTACAATAAGCCAACAACAATACTTAATTAATTCAAATTTTTGAAGGGATCGACGGTGAAGGAACCATGTGCCTATCATCTTGTAACAACAAAAAAAAATGTGGAGAAGGAAGTTTAAGCATATACTATAAGACTACACTGATCATCACTTTGTTTTTTCTACTTTTGTGTTGTTGAGAAACTAATTAACAATGGCAGATGCACTGATAACTGTTGTGATTGAGAAATTGAGCTCAGTCATCCACCAAGAGGTTGAGCAAGAAATAAGGTTGGTTGTGGGAGTAAGAGGTGAGGTAGATGAACTAACCACCATATTGAGGAAGATTCATGCTGTTACTAGAGATGCAGAAAAGAGGCAAATCAATGAAGAAAGTGTTAAGCTATGGTTAGATGACCTCAAACATGCAGCTTACGACATTGAAGACGTCTTAGACGACTGGTGCACATCCATCCTCATTCAAGGAGGACTTGCTCCAAGTAATGATCATAAGGTACTCTCATCCCTCCCACACAAACTTTTCTCTTGCGTTCGTCAAGTAGCTTTGCGTCATGATATTGGTTCTAAGATCAAAGATCTCCGAAAAACACTAGATAATATTGACTCTATGAAATTTAAGTATTCGCTCGACCGAGGAAATAGTACCATTTCTATTGAGAACCATAGTCATGGTCCTTCTCGAAAAGTTATATCCTCAGTCGAAACACAATTGTTTGGTTGTGGTTTGGACAAAGATATCATAGAGAACATGTTGTTGGGTGAGTTGACTATTAAGAACCAACAAGAAAGTTACAATGAAACTGTCCTCCTCACCGACAATAATACCAACCCATGTTTCATCTCTATAGTTGGAATGGGAGGACTCGGCAAGACCACTCTCGCACAACTAGCTTTCAATGATCCAGAGGTAGAGACAGAATTTAACAAGACCAAAATATGGTTTTGTGTGTCTCATCCTTTTGAATTTGAAAAGCTTGCTGAGGTGATCATCCCCTTGAAGGGACAATGCCTAGTACCAATGAATGGGAAGATTTCCACCAGTGTCTTTGCGAATCTCTTAGGGGAAAGCGTTTTTTTACTTGTGCTTGATGACGTCTGGCCTCAGTATGATCAAAGAAAATGGGATTCTCTTAAGATAAGCCTCAAGTGTGGCGAAAAAGGAAGTCGAGTTTTTGTCACCACTCGAACTGAAACAGTTGCATCAAGGATGGACAATAAGACCTATATACATAAAATGGGTGTTCTGTCTGACGATGATTGTTCTTCCTTATTATGTCATATAGCTCTAGGTGAAAGGAGTGATACTGAAGAAGTTGAAGTTTTGGGAAAAATTGGTAGGCAAATAGCGAAGAAGTGCAAAGGTTTGCCTCTTGCAGCAATGTTCTTAGGAGGTCTCTTGAGCGAAAAAAGAACCCCAAACGAATGGAAAAGTGTACTAGAGAGTGAGATTTGAAAACTAGAGCAACAAGAGGGAAATGATGCTAAGTACTTCCTAATCCCGTCCCTCTTACTAAGCTATTCCCATCTAGACTCGCCAATCAAACGATGTTTTACCTATTGTGTGATTTTCCCGAAAGATGCAAAGATAAAGAGAAATGAGCTTATTAAGCTGTGGATGGCACATGGTTTGCTTACCCCTACAGAAAATGAAATGAATGACTTAGAGAGCATAGGTGATAAGTATTTCGAAAACTTAATGGTACGGCCATTTTTTCAAGATTTTGTTAAAGATAATGAGGGAAAAGTAGTTTCGTGCAAGATGCTGTTGGAATTTTGGACAAGTTATTAAGTAGTCCATTTTATAAAATCAGAAAATTAGTTTTCTATTATTTGAATTTGAATTTGGTTACTAATAGTTATATCTTTTGATAAATTATATGGAGAGATATCTCTCTTTGTGAAAAGATTTTTCTACTTGAAAAGAGTCTTTTTGTTTCTTATAAATAATGTTTTCTCTAAACACATTGCAAGTAATCGAAAACCATGTAGAAACTATGTCGGAATATCCTTTGCCATCTTCAATGTGTTCTAATGCTCCTTAAGTGAAATCTCCACAAGTTACTTGGTGTAGTTTCACAAAGGCTTGTCATATCTTGGGAAACAATTTGCCTTGTAACCTTCAAGTAATCTCGATCGAGAGGGGGCAAATAATGCTTTAAGGAAAGTGTACCTAGTACACGTTTCAAGCCTCTAATCTCCATTCCTCTTCTATTCATCTTATTTATGTGTCCGAAGACGATTTGAATAACAATCTTAAAGCATTATATTATTATATTTTGGAGATTGAGGCTACTATGATAAGAATCAAATTGATTAAGTTTGTGCATTGGGTCAACTTCAGTTTTCTGTGGGGTTCAAAACTTAATCCATGAGATAGATAGCATTGGTTAGTTCCACACGGGAATTGGCATTAGACGATATTTATTGTTTTGGACAAATGAAGTAGTTGATTCTATTCATGCATGAAGGTAACATTGTATAAGAAAAGTGTGAGAGTCGGTGGTAATCTCCAATTGGAGTCGGTTGGTTTCTAATTCTCACCAACTGAATCCAATTTGAAGTTGGTTTCTAAATTCTCACATTGGAACCATCCAATTTGAAGATGGTTTCTAATTC